>PVJD01012501.1:0-39333 GCA_004026545.1 Mormoops blainvillei | reverse complement strand
GAGTTCCAGTGCCAGGGAGAGAAGTCCCCACAACTTCTGGCTGTGGAAATCAGCGGGGATGGTGGCTGAGTGAGACAGAGGGTCTCTGAACTCCCACCCAGACTTTCCCCTTGAAGGGCCCACAGTGAGCAGATTTACTCCCTGACAGACTCTCTCGCTCTGAACTTTCATACTCCGGCAGTAGCTCAAACAGCGCCGCAGACATACGGTGAGAAAATAAATTGTCTGGCTTCAGGGCAAGGGCAGGAGGGGAAGCTTTCTCCCAGACTGAAGTGCTGGCAGAAGCCACTGTTTCTTTGCTGAACCCCCCTCCTTCAGGAGCAGACGCCATAGCTGAGTCCCCGTCAACCTGGCTTCCACAATACTCCCCACCCTGGTGACTCCCAGAGACCCTGCCCCGTCCGACTTGCGGGACTGTGGGGTTGGAGGGACATTCGGGGGCTCTGCACGGCACACGAGGGGTGCAGAACCCATCATGGTCCTGCCGGCGTGGGACACCGGCACCGTGGATAGTGCTCCTGGGTTCCCGGAGCAGGGCCCAAGCCTTCCGTGTGGGGACAGACAGCTTTGTGCTTGATTTCAACTCAGAGTGGAAATATTTCTCTAGACCATTTCCACTGCATTGCACTGAAGGGCACATAGAGACTGTATTCTCTAAAATTAAAAAAGTGTAAGCGAGGAGTCCATTATGGGGCCAATACAAAAAGAAGAAAGAAAAGAAACAGAACCAAATAGGACATTTCAGAACATATACCATATAATAACCGTAAGTATTGTTTCATGGAACTTGTGTTTGCGATGCCCCCGCACACCCACGTACACAGTTGGGGTGTAAAATACACACTGTGTGTCATCCTCAGCAAGGCTTGGAAGCCACTGTGGTGGACGGTGAGACATTTCTTCATTAATAGTTAAAATCAGAACGTGAAACAGAAAATGTGAAGGAAACCATAGTTATGAGAAATTGCCTCCCTTTCCCCTAGTTAAGGAATACATTTTTCTGGGGTTATAAATCTGTAAAATGCATACAGACGACTTTTAAAATGTAGTAACGTGTAAATATCCAACATAAAAACACATGTGTAAGTGCTCAGAGTGAGCGAAAGGCCAATATCAACACTAGGCCATGTCTCTGTGATGGACCCAAAGAGACAAACTCATTTTCTTTCCTCGAAACCAGGGCTGCCCAGCCTTTTGGCGCGTCTGGGCCACACTGGAAGAAGAAGAGTTGTCTTGGGCCACACATGAAATACACTGCGACAGGTGATCACAAAAAAAAGTCTCACAAGGTTTTTAAGTACATTTACGATTTTGTGTTGAGCTACGTCCACCGCCGTCGGTGGACCACGGGTGGGACACCCCTGCCCCGTCCTGGCAGGGCCTTCCTGAAGGAAAGATTTGGGGGCTGTCCATTTTTCAGCCTCCTGAACCAACGGGAAGGCTGTAATTCACTTTTTTAAATAGAAGTCTAAATTACTCCCACTCTACCTCCGTTGTTGCTATTTCAGTCACGGAGACGCAGGGGAACGCGCCCCCGCAGCCGGCAGCCTCGCTTTAGTCCAAGGGCGAGTACCGGGGCTTCCTCCCGGTGGGGAACCCAGCGCGCACCAGCGGGGCCTGTGCCGGCTCCACCTCCCGGAACGGCCTCCGTTGCTCCAAGTGTCTGCCTTCTGTCAGAATTTATTACAGGATTCAATAGCTAAGATGAGCGATACGGGCCCGGTGGAGGCGAGACCGGAGCCCGCCACCAGGTGGCAAAGCAGGTTCTCGGGGGGCAGGAGGCACGGCCCCCGCGGCAGCCCGTGTCCCCGCAGCCGTCACTGCGTCTTCAGCCAGCTCAGCCCGCCGGTCCATGGAGGATATCGGCCCTCGTCGGCAAACCCTCTGCATCAAACGTGTCTTCACAGGGAAGCAAACCTTTTCAGACTTGCACAGCCTGGAGCTCACTTGTTCACTCTTGGTATTTGTTTCAAGCCGCAAGGAGGGAAGATGTGTACCCTAACATGGTGCAGTAGCTCACGTTGTGCACAGAACATTCCAGAATGTCAGAGCGGGACTAGCATTCCATGGAAAAAGGAGAGGCTTGCTCTTAGAGAGTGTCCCGCTGCCTCCCTCAGCGGCGGCTTTTCACAGGTTTTATTCAAGTGGACCCCGAAAGTGAAGTGTGTTTGGATAGTGCTCCTCGGTTCTGTCCATCACAACAACTGCTGCCCACGGGCCTTGGCATTACCTCAAAAACCCACGTAAATGGGACTCACGATTATCTGCACTGGCACGTTGAAGCCTAAAAGAAATTGATACTAAAATTCCTAGAGAAATGGCAAGAAGTAAAAGCAAACGTTAAGCTATTCTTTTTCAACATCCTTGAGGCTGCTCTGCCCAGAGGGCTCTGCTCTGTTGAGGAAAAAAGAGAGAAAGTGCATCCAGATGATGTCCTGCTTCCCCGAGGGAAGATTTAGTTGTTGCTATTTTTTTCAACCTTCTGAAAATGTAGGGTAATTTATTAAGAAGGCTGTGCTTTCGCAATGGAGGGTCATAAATGATTCATTTAAAACGTTATTAAAGCTAATGTCATTGCAGAAGTAATTCTGATTAAAGCCTTTCTAGTGGAAACAGTCATTTGGACTAAGTATTTCTAACACGTCTGTGTATATACTGAACAAACACCTGGAGAAGAAAGGTCTTTTGCCTCGATGTTTACATTCTATGATTATTATTAAGTTGGACTACTCATTTTTTCCAAGGTCCATATTTATCAGGGTGCTTATTTTTGTATCTGGATGTATTCCATCCATTTCATCTCCTCTCACACTGCAGCCCCTGGCCCTACGCAATTCACACGTGTACAGAAGGCCATATGTTTGCAATGAAAGTGGGAGTCATGTCGGAGACAGGCCCTGCTGTCAGCCCGGGGGCCCAGAAACGCACCTACTCTGGCACGTGGGCAAGGTGCCTGAGCACCGCGGTCCTGCTTCCTCATCCTTGCAGGGGCATCGTCAGGCCTGGGGGTTAGACGAGAGGTACGGAGAGCACTCAGGACAGCCTGACTGGGCCTCAACAGTCTTTCAAAAACACTAAGGTTAATTTGAGAATTTTCTCTGATTGTTTGACTTTATATTGTAGAATGGTCGTTGGCCAGGGTAACCAGGTCTGACATTTGTTAAGCATGAAACACTTGTTGGGTTGAGTTCTCAACCCAGGGCGACTGTGCCACACGTGGACCTTTGTCAGTGTCTGGAGACGCGTTTCTTGCCCCATCCTGAGGAGATGTTCCGCTGGCTTCCAGGGCATAGAGGCCAGGGTTACTGATAAACACCTGACAGCGGACAGGACAGCCCCGGACAAGAAAGAATGACCTGCCCCGAAAGGTCAGTCGTGAGAAAGTTGAAAAACTTCAGAGTAAAGAGAGATCAACAAGATCCAGGAAAACCTGGGAAATGTCCTTGCACTTAACTTACCTGGCAAAACTCTAAGTCTCTTCCAGAATCAACGCACATTTAATTTCTCTGGAAATGACAGTGTCCACCCTCCATCAAGGATGAATCTCGTATTCAGCCCTTCAATCGCTAGTTCAGACGGTCAGTTCCCCTGAGTGCTCACTGCGAGCCTTCTACTGGGGACAGGGCTCGTGCTCCCCTGGAACCACCTGTCAATGCTGTTAGCTAAACAAAGACATTGCTCCAAGAGGAAGTGTCACTCATCAGCTTTGCTCGAGTCGGCGAGAAGGAGCCAAGGAGAGGATACTTCCTGAGTCTGGGGGAACCCATCCGCACAAGCCCCGGCAGGGAGGTGTGTGCCCAGAGGTGGCCCGAGCCCTCTGGGCAGGAGTCGCGTGTGAGGACAGGTAACACTGAGGCCACTGTCCTGCTTCCCCGGCCCCCGCACATGGGAGGTGCGGCTGTGGGCGGCTACGGATGAAGATGTATCGTTCAGGCAAGCTGAGAAAAGCATTACTTTCCTTCTCCACGAAGCCATCGGCACCTGCGGCAGGATAGGTAGCTTCCTCCTGTCTAGTTTTTGTGGCCGTTGCTCCAGAGAGACACCAACGTGACCATCCACACGGCTGCCTCAACAACCAGCGCTTTCACCCACAAAGACAGGCTATTTAAAAAAGGGCATTTTATAAAACTTGCAGTTTAGTGTATTTCAGTAAGAATGCAGACCTCAGTAGGCCCCAAACCTGAGCACGCCCGTCTGTTTCAGCCCTTCAATAGCTCCCCCTGCCCTCAGAATAAGGCTCCAGCACCTTAAATGGCTTTAGACCCTCACATCCAGCCTCTTCTTACTCCCCTTCCCTCTGACACTCCAGCCAAACTCAACGTAGAGCAGCAACATGTTCCAGCCAGGCTTTCTGTTGGCTCTTTGTGTACATAGATTTTTGCTGACCGAAATAGAACTATTGTAAAGCCAAAGAAATAGAGCATTAGTCAGGAACAATGAATTTAAAAAAAAAAAAAGGTGTCCTGGCCCACCGGGGGCCCAGTGAATGGGCTGGGTCAGTGCATCCGCTCTGCACACAGCTCAGTGGGAGAACCACGTCCCTTTCTAGAAGGGCATTTCTGTCAGCAGCTTTTAGTTGTTGGCATTCGTACACTTGGTTGACTCTCTGACAAGTGGCCTCAACACCACAGAATGACAACAGGGCTCTTGGGAGCCCTTCTGAGCTGACCAAGTGTTGTAATGATTCATTGGAATGCTCTAGTTGTCTTTCCTTCTTCAAACAGGCCTGGTGTTTCATGTCATCTGTGGTGTGGGTGCTGGCTGTGTTTGCAAGAAAGTCACAAGCTCTTCCACATGCCAGATTAAAGAGCTTCTAATTGCCTCAGAATAGAAATGGAGCTTCCTCTTCTACGGGGACAGTAAATACTGCCTGCTCAGGTTAGGCGCTGACTTTTCAACTGAATCCACATGTTCCCTATAAGTGAAAAACAGAACCCGGGCTTCATCATCACCAAGTGTCTGCTACTTGACGTCCATATAACTTCACTACCAGTTTCTTGAGAGTAAAGGTATTCATTCACAACCAGTCCGAGAGGGGGACGGTAAATCCTTAAACTTTTCAGACTATCAATATGCGCCAGCCACGGTGCACAGGCTCTACGTTTTGCCAAAGCTTATTTATTTAACAGCTATTGTTAAGAGCCTGTGTTTCGCTTGGAACAATGAACATCATTCCCTTGGGGTCTGTACTAGTTCCCCATTGCTGTAGTAGCGACAGTTCCCACGCCAGTGGTTCCCTATGGTTGGTTCATATTACTCAGGTCCTTTGCCCATTTTTTTTTAACTGGATTGTCTGTCTTCCTGGTGTTGAGTTGTATGAGCTCTTTACATATTTTGGAGATCAAACTCTTATTCAAGGTGCCATTGGCAAATATGTTTTCCCACACAGTTGGTTCCCTTTTCATTTTGGTGATGTTTTCTTTAGCCATGCAGAAGCTTTTTAATTTGATGCCGTCCCATTTGTTTATTTTTTTCCTTTATTTCCCTTTCTCTAGGAGACACAGTGGTGAACATATTGCTGCGTGGGATTGTCTGAAATGTTACCGCCTGTGTTTTCTCTAGAACTTTTATGGTGTCACGGCTTATGTGTAGGTCTTTATCCATTTTGAGTTTATTCTGGTGTGTGGTATAAGTCGGTGGTCCAGTTTCATTCACTTGTTTTGTTCTTATTGATTGTCGACAAATCTAACGAAAAGAGACCACTTTTCTCTCCCCTGCCCAAGGAGGGCCAGCACCACTTCGAGTCCCCTCGGGCAGAGTTACGAGATTTTTGTATTTAGCTAACTTGTGCTTCTGTGGTATTACAAGCAAAAATGCAGGAGTTACCTGAGTGGGGAATTCCACTCAGGTAGAAGCTAAGAAAAAGGGATTTTTTTTTTTTAATGGAAAGGGTGGAGAGGGTTTGTTAAAAAGGGACAGACTCCCTGAAGGGCCTGCATTTGGACATTGTGTGACTCAACCCCTAAGAGCCTGGGGAAGGACCCCCGTACCCACACTGGGCATCGAGCGCTGGAACGTCCCCTGTGAATAGACTTCACACAGGAGGATCTCAGCAGACACCACACCAGAACAAAGCCCTGAAATCCCATCTCTGATCTTGTATATGCACCTGGGCTCTTGAGAGACTCCCGGGAGGGGCCGGGCTCTCCGACACATGACAGGTTTTTTCTTGTCACTTATTCAAGTATGGATACCAAGTCAGCTTAATTCAATTTCGAAAAATTTTAGAAAAATAAGATAATTTGGGGGCGGGGCACCGGAGTTGTAGAGAAAATTCCATACCAGCCACACAGGATTGTATCTAGATGTTTCAGCCTTTTCTTATCAAACAGTCCAGGTGGAAAGGTCTTGGGAAATCGTCTAAACTGGGATAGAAGGCTACTATAAAAACTAATAAAATGTGAGACATGAAACCCGGAAGCACCAGGTCAGTTCTGGGAAGCAGACATAAAAAAATATAAGATGTGGTCAACGGCGTGAAGTATGAAGGTAGGAACATGTGAAGAATGTTCTCAGAGCCATTTGGGGCCATTGTGGGTTTTTAGGTAAAGGAGACAAGAATGAAAGAAGAAAGCGAAAATTGGTTTGAGATAAACAGTCCCCCAGAGATGAAGTACAGGGCTCGGTCCTTCCTGGGGCGAGGGCCGTAGGGGAAGGAATTCGGAAACGAGTAAGGTCCTCCCGGGTCAACAATCTAGTGGGCCAGACAGAATACAAACAAACAACTTATCGTTCTTTAGTTCTAACAGCAGATTACTGTTGACGATGGCACTCGTGCAAGAGCCCCAATTTTTCATGTAGCCCATATTTTTCATCATGAACATAGACCACAGAACAGGTTTTGTTCTGATTTCAACTAGCCCAGCTACAGGCATCGTCAAAGAGAAAAAGGTGGGACTGGGGAGCAAGGGACGGGCGGGGAGGGCTAGGGACAAGGTTTACAGCTGTCAGGCCCAAAGCACGTGGCCCTTGTCCTATCACCTCTATGGGAAAGGCTGACCCCGGGATCAGGGTTTGCTCGAAGTCGTGGAGTTGTCATGTCTGGTATTCCTGGATGGTTGGAAGGGAACGGCATTGTCACCTGAGTCCACAATCCTGTGGTGTTAACTTTACCTCTTACAGGTAAAGAGCCTCTTTCAGGGCATGGCTTCTCTGGATACACTCCCTAAACCCCAAATGACCTGTCACCGGCAGAAGCAAATGGTAGAATGGCAGGACTGTTCTTCCTTCTGAGTGGTGGGGTGCCACGACCCAAAACTGGGCTCGTACACCCTAAGGGACTGCGAAAGAGGACAAGATTTATAAAAATGCAAGGAAAGAATCTCCAGGGGTCAGGGCCCTCTCTTGCCATTTTGCTTCCACTCCAAAGAAGTATTACGTCATGATAATAGATTTTAATATTATGGTTATATACACATAACATAAAGTTTACTATTTTAACCATTTTTAAGTATACAATTCAATGGCACGAAGTACATGCACAGTGATGTGCACTCATTACCTGTCCATCCCCAGAACTTTCTCATCGCAACAGAAACCCTGTACCCATAAAACAGTAACTCCCACTTCCCTTCCCCCAGCCCTTGGTGGCTCTACTCTATTTTCTGTCTCTATGTATTTGCCTATTTCAGGTTCCTCATGTAAGTGAAATTAAGCAGATTTGTCCTCTTGTGGACAATGGATGTCTCAGACTGAAAGACAGACAGGAGGAACAGGATCTGGGACAAGCCACTTGCGACTTCCCCCAGGTCTGTCCCTCCCTCGGGTGCATGTGGGCTTCTCTCCCACACAGGATCACCCCGGCGTCTCAGGACGGCTGTGTGGTAATGGTGCCAACAGGCTCCCCCTTGTCGCTTACTGTGCAGTTCATCTCATCTCAGCTCCTTCCTGTTTTGTACAGACTGAGTTCCCCTTTGCTGACTCCACCAGCTTAGCTCAGACACAGGGGTGCATCTCTGCTTGCGGCACCAATTGCTTCTTGTGGAGCCTGCCGTGGTTTGGGCGGGCAGGTGCCCGGCTCTTGTCCCCTGAGAGGCTGTCCTGGCCACAATGGAGCTTTGTGTGTGACCGACGGGTGGTGGCCGTGAGCCAGGCTGGCTGAAGTGGTGAGTTGTTCCTGACACTCGAGCCCCGAGTCTGGGAGGGCACTGTGATCTGGAAGATGACTTTCCTCATGAAAAATAGAACAAAACCAGCCTCTGCCCTTCCTGCGTGGTGCTTGGTTCGCAATGGCCAGTGACTTTCTCAGAGTCGACCAACCAATCAGGCTGTCTTGGAGAGCCCAGCCCTCAGCATTTAGCACTTGGGACATTCTACTTCCAGATCCCACCGGAGACAGAGCCGGTTTCCAGTGGGTACTCCTAATTTGAAAACTCCGTCCTTGAACTTTCGTTCTTGGCTCTCGAGTGGCTCTCCCGGGCTCGGGGCCTCCTTTATCTGTGGCTAGGTGTTCTACGTGTGTGCTCAGGTGTACAGGGTGCCACACACAACAGTGCCCAGGCCAGACCATGGCGGGTCTGCTGAACATGATTGCAAAGCGGCTTCGGAGGGAACTAAGTAGATCTGACCACTGGGGTCCGAAATCTCCTAGTCTCCCTCCAGGAATGCTTGCCCTGCCTCGGTCTCTGTCCAGTCTGTCACCCCAGCACAGTTTGTTGTTGTCTGGCTAATAGACTCGCTGATTGACTTTGCGAGACGTTTCCTCTTGTTTTAAGATTCTTCCTCTCGGCGTCTTCTTGATTTCTCTTTTTAACATCCTGAAACGGGCTCTTGCTTGGCCTCTTCATCTCATCATTCCTCTGTCCTGCCAGCGAAGATCAGTTTTGGCGTTAGATACACGTGTCTTCAAAGCCTGACTGCTGCTTACTGTCGTGTGACCATGGGCGAATCACTTCGCCTCTGGGAGGTGCTTCTTCTGCAAAATGGGAACAAATGATCTGTTATCCTCTGGGATGTTGATAGGATTGCTTAAGATAATTAGGAAAAGTACCCGGCATAGCAGATACTCGACAGACATTAGCGCACACCCCTCACCCCTTGCTTCTGATAGAGCGTAATGGAAGCCCTTCCCCGTCTATCTCGGGCTGCCGATCTGAGTTCCCGAGAGAGAACCCCACCTGTCCAGAGTTCCCTTAGGTCTAAGCTCTATCCCGGCTGCGCTCAACGGAGGCGGAGTGATTGACAGCTACTCTTCACCTGGCTTTGTGAAATTGGTTCCTGCTGTCTTCAGCGGGAGCCGCAGCGACCGCGTGGCCCTGCTCCTTAACCTCTCCCCGCCAAGCTTTGTCAGGGAGGGTGGTGGGCCAGAGAGACACCTGGCAAACGAGGCCAAAATACCTGTGATGTGGTGCCACAACCTGTGATTGACAAGCGACAAAGCTAAGGAACCAAAGGCAGCGTGATGGGATTTGGTTTCGCCAAGCCCCAGGGACTCTGCTAAGCAAGCCAAGGGAGGGAGCGGCTGGGAGCTCGCGGCGTCCCTCCGCCCCGAGCTGGCGGCGCGCGAGCGCGCTTGGCTTGCCCCGGGCGTTTTCAGCTGGCCCTGGGGGCTGGGGGCGTGCGGGGCCACGGGGGCGGGTAGCGGCGTCCGGCCGCAGCGTCCCTCTCTGTGCCGCCGGGGAGCGCGGTGTTCTCGCCAGGCTGCCTGGACCCGCGCGAGCCCGCAGCGGACCGTGGCGCACCGGGCGCAACTTTCCACCTGCTGGTGACTCGCGTGGGGCTGGTGGCGAGAGAGGAGCCGAGGTACCGTGGGGGAAGCGCGGGAATTGTCTGGGGAGGTGGGGTGCCGGGCGGGGCGCCGGAGCCCCGAGGGGTCCCAGGGCAGGTCGGGGCAGTTCTGAGGGCCTTGGGGAAATGTCGACTTGCAAGGGAGGGCGACTCTGCTGGGCTAGGGTCAGGAGGGGCCGCAGCGGGACTCTCAGCGCGAAGCCTGCGCTCGGCGTGGTTCCAGGTGCCGTGCTTTTGGCTCGGTGGCTCTTCTCGGTTCCTCAAAAGTGCGACCGCGGAGGACCCCCTCCCGGATGTAACCCAGCGAGGCTGGAGCAGGAAAGCACAGCGCGTCGCGTTGGCTTGGACCGAGCGCACCCGCTGAGATTGCGGCCGGAAAAGCGGAGTTGCTCGCTGCCTCGTGCCCGTCCCCCGCCGCCCTGACCGTGGCCGCGCGGCGGGGTGCGCTGCAAACCCGCTGCGCAATTGATGCGCAGCCTGGAGAATGTGGAGAACTTTCGGAGGGCAGTTACTTAGCCCTAATGGGAATTAATACTCACAGGGAAGGGTGCGTGCAAGAGCTGCCTTTACTGTGTTATTACAGTGGCATTTGGAAAGATCTTTGGGTTGAAAGAGTGGCGGGAACGCGCAAAGGACTGAGGGTTCGGGAAACTTCGGTTTCTTAGACTCTTTCCTCAGGCCGTCTGGGAGGGATCTTCAGTTTGCACCTGAATTTCGGATGCCGGCGTAAGAAATGGATAACTGGAGGGAGGCGCGTGTTCTGAAAAGTATAAAGTGTGTTCTCTACAAATGAAGGTGTCACTACATTGCTGCCCACACCTGCCTCCTGGCCACCAACAGAACCTTGTCGGGAACACGCGGTTAAGGCAGCAACTTCAGGGCTGGGCTGGAGTTTTCCAGATCACCTGTCCAGAGAAGCTGCGAGTGCCTGTTTTTCAGTGTCTTGTTTCAGTTCCTCTTCACGGCACTGCCATGTGAAACAGGACCCCGCCCCCCCAACCTCCCCACCCCTGCCACACACACAGACCCCATCAGCGCGTCCCATCAGGGGCCCCGAACTTTGGCCTTTTCAACCGCTGCTGTGCAGAGTGGCAGAGCTGCTAGGAAACACAGGTGCAAATTGAGAGTCGTGGCTTCTGGGGACTTTAGATTTGATTAGACATGTTCCCCATAAGATCCTTTAACTCCGAAAACATCGCTTGCTTTCTGGGGTTGGAGTTCTTGATTTCAGACATGGAAAATGCTCTCAGAGCCAGGGTTAAATATCCAAGAATAGCATTTTCATTTGAATGGTCTTTACAAGAAGATGGGTATAAAGCCCCAGAAGGGCGTGTTTCCCCCACTCACCTGAAGACATACAAATAATAATAGCTTTGACACATTTGAATAGTTTCCCTTGTTACTAAGTTTAGATTCGCATGCAAAGGAGAAGCTCACAGGGTTGGATTGTGTTCCTGTTAACATTTAAGCAGTTATTTGTAGATAAGCATGTCCAGCTTACCAGAGATCATAAACATGAGTGACACTAGCGCCTGTGTGTCACATTGTATCTTTCCATGGTTCCAAATAAGACCTCTTGTTGGTTTTTCCATTTTCATTAACAAACAGGCATTGAAGGATCACTCAGTTCAAAGGTTGGAAAATAGCCCTGACTTGTGTGGCTCCGTTGGCTGGGCGACTTCCTGCAAAGTGAAGGGTCGCCCTTTAATTCCCCATCAGGGCATGCACCTGGGTCGGGGTTCGGACCCTGGAAGCGGCAACCCACTGGCGTTTCTTTCTCACATCGGTATTTCTCTCCCTCTCACCCTCCCTTCCCCTCTCTCTAAAAATAAATAAAATCTTTAAAAAACAAAGAGGTTGGAAAATAAAACTAGGTCTCCTTAATTAACTGTAAGTGTTTATAAAATCATACCGATGGCGATAATGAGGCTAATTTTTATAGTACGCTGTGTGTCAGTCTGAGCTAGGCATGTTACAATTCATTTAGTTCATTTAGTCACAATAACCATGTAAAGAAACCGAAGCACAGAGAGATTGCCCACGATGACATAGTAGTAAGTAATTTCTCTCAGAGTAGTATAAAATTAAATTTAATTAGGACTCTTTTTTTTTTTTTAACTTCTGTCCTGTGTTTAGCCCCATACGGAGCGGTGGCTGAGGGGTGAGACCGGGGGCTCCGGACCCGGTTCCAGAGTTGGGGCCCTGAGAATGCCACCACTTTGCCGTGTGGTCTTTCCTTTCCTTCCTCTTTCTGGGCCCGGGAAACTATGGTAATGAGGCCATAGTGAACGAATGCTTTCTGCTTCACTAAAAGCGTGCGTGCGGGAGTGAAATAATGCTCAGAGACAAAAACAGAAGTTTTAGAGTCAAGTATTTTTGTCATCTGTAACTTTAGGCTAGAGAATGGCCAACAGATAGAAGCTGAAATCATTACCAGACCGAAGGGGTTTGTTTGCTTGTACACATCAAAGCCGAGTAAAATGCGAAAAGGACTTTGCGCCAAAGAAAGTAAAGGCTTATGTGAGGAAATGGCAGCTAGCCCAGAGACACAGGTGAGCTAGTTTTCTAAGCCCCGGCTGACTGATGGGTTCTAGGGGATAGGTTAGAGAGGGGAAGGGTCATTTATTGTGATCTCTGAGGAAGTTAGGACCATGGACTGTACTAACGGGTCCGAGCCAGGGCAGAGGGTTGTTGATCATCAAATTTAGTCCTGATGTCAACCATGGTGTTATTCTGTCTGGTAGCTGGTAGGGTCATTCCGCCTTTCTGGGTCTGGAACTGAAACACAACTGAGACCTCCGTGTTATCTTTAGTTTGACCAAAACTCTGTCCTTGTTGTCAACAGACCTGAGCCTTTGTTGCTAAGACCATTTGATACTGATCAGAATATCATGTCCTGCCCTGGCCGGTATAGCTCAGTGGATTGAGTGTTGGCCTGTGAACCAAAGGGTCGATGGTTCGATCCCCAGCCAGGGCACATGCCTGGGTTGCAGACCAGGTCCCCGGTAAGGGATGCGCGAGAGGCAACCACACATTGATATTTCCCTCTCTTTCTCCCTCCCTTCCCTTCTGTCTAAAAATAAAATAAATAAAATCTTTTTTTTAAAAATCCAACTTAAAAAATAAAAGAATCTCATGTCCTAAAGGCTTAATGATTAAGGGAGTGGACGTGCAGGGAAGGAGGGAGGCAGGGGAGACATGGTGCCCCCAGGCTGGCTGAGGCCATTTTGAATCAAGAGGAAAGAAAAGAGAAAAGGTTATACCGAAGAAAAGAAATCTCTGCGTGGCTTCAAAATTAACTACACGCTTCATGTGATTTGCCCCAGAGTTAAGCTTAAAACAAATTTTTTTTTCCTAAAATAACTTTACTTCTGTTCTTGGATCCGTTGCCCTGCATTTATTAAAAGAGATAAATATAACTTAAACCTCAAAGGGTTTTTTTTTTTTCGGGTGTCAAGGGAGAAGCATTTTCCTCTACCCTTCTAGGTTCTTCCGGCTGGTCTCCTAATCAAAGTAACAGGAGACAGATTCACAAGAGAAAAACAGGTGAAAGTTCAATAACACGTCTACCTCCTGTACAGACAGGAGGGACCGGGACACGGAGGAACCCACCAGCATGGCAGAAGCCACCGCCTGAAATACCGCTTTCCACTAAAGACAAAGAGGGGGGGCTGTCAAGAGTCAGTCGGGGAAGTTCCCAGGAAGAGCACAGCAAACAAAAACAATATTGTGGTGCAGATGTAAGTCCATGCCTCCATCACTGCTAGCCTTTCGCAGACATGTAGATACCTTCTGCTTTCCGGTCCAGCGAGGGAAACACTTAAAATTTGAGATTTCTCCTACAAATGTCTTTAGTTCAATGCCCTTTTATAAAGGGTAACTTCTACTTCGTGTTCAGAGCTTCTTCATGTTCGTTGTTTCTTGAAATCAACCGGTCTGACTTAATCAATATCCCGAAGAGGCATATTTTCGGATGGCGACCTCTGCTCCCCAGTTCTAGGCCACATGGAAGAGCACCCCCAGCCGGCAGGTGCTTGTCTCTAGATGACTCCAGGCGATGAACATTGGAGGGGGTAGTTTTTATTTTCATCCTTACACCAACAAGGCATAATGGGTCAGAAAACAACTGAAAATATAGGTAAAGCACCCCCCTGTTCTCTCTTTACTTGGAAATTGTTCTTAGAAGACAGCTTTCGGTACATACAGCCACAAGAAATGTTATAGGTGAAAAGACTTGAACTTGTGTAATTGCATAATTTCAGGGTATTTTAAACAAATTAGCTCAGCTGTCAAATCATTTAAGCAGTCCTAGGACTTATGTGAAATCTGTTTGATTTTTTTGGTGGGGGTGGGGCTTGCTCTTCGTTTAGACTTGGTGTCTGTGACGTTTGGGCTGAGAGAGGTCAGCGTGTTGATGTCACTGCTGTTGCTGGAGCCTCAGCAGCCACTCTGTGCTTAGTGATTTTCGATATTCTGGAGGCATGTTTGGATCCAGGAGATTTAAGGTCCTCCCTTCCTCCCATGCTGGTGTGGGTAAGACTGAGGACTTGGGGGCAAGACTAGCTGGGTATAAACTACCTCACGTCCCAGCTCTGCCTCAGTTCCTTATCTCTGAAATGAATATAGAGGTGTTATATTTCCCTCATAGGTTGTCAAGATCAAGAGTGTGCGTATAAAAAATCTAAACAGTGCCAGGCACATAGTAAATGCCGTATTGTGTTACGAACTGATGCTGATGGGTAAGGCGCCAGAAGATGAGCACCATAGAAACAAATAGCACATAATAAAATTCTAGATACGGTAAATGGGGGTAGTGTGTTATTTTAAAGCAAATTCAAGACATTCTGTCAATCATTGTTAAAAGATAGGCACTTAACCAAATATAACCACAGTATTAACCTCTCTGACTTTGCTTCGCATCCGTGAATCAGACCTGCAGAACCTCCCTGGCAGCACTGGTTTAAAGGTGAAGAAGGGGACCCGAAGCCCTTAGTGCGGGGTCTGGCAGCCGGTGCCCAGCTACGGCCCGCCACCATGCTGGGGACCTGTCTGTGCTAGCCCTTGTGTTTTACTTTTATTTTTCTAGATGGTTTTATTGTGGCATTTTCACTTCTACTTCTACTTCCTCTCTCCTCTCCATACCTATTTTAGGCACACTTTTTTAAATCCTCACCCGGGGATATGCTTCTTGATTTGAGAGAGAGAGAGAGACAGACAGAGACAGAGACAGAGAGAGACAGAGAGAAACATCTATCAGTTGCCTTCTGTACACACTCCGGCCAGGGATTGAACTGCAGCCTAGGCAAGTACCCTGACTGGGGATTGAACCCATAACCTTTTCATGCATGGGTCGATGCTCCAACCAACTGAGCCACACCAGCCAGGGTCCTACTTCAGGCACACTTAATAAGTATTCCCTGTACACCAAAATTAACTTGAGACTGTAAGGAAGAATAAAAAGCATTTGTTTTAGCAAAAGGAGCTGTAGCTCAGAAGACACAGATGATGCTTGTACTGGGTTGGCCAAAAAGTCTGTTTATTTCTTTCCATAAAATAAAGGACATATTTTTCATTTTCACCAATAACTTTATTGATGTGGAGGTTTTGAGTATGTTGGCTGTCTCCTGCTAGCGGGGAGAGGTCAGAGGTGCTGCCAAACATCTTCCAATGCATGAGACGGCCCCACAGCAGATAAGTATTTAGTCAAAATGTCAATAGTACAATAAGCTTCACAAATCATTTTTGACATGTTCAATCTGTCACAGCACCTTCTCCATACCCGGCACCAATCTTTTTATGCGTTTCAGATAAGTATTTACCTTTCTTGACATAATAAAGCATAATATGCCAAATATGTTGCATACTTTCTTCCATCTTCAGTATTAAAATGGCTGCACAAAAATTCGCCAATTTTGATAAGCTTTTTAAACTGCACACTGATATGGTAACTGTCACAATACAGTCTAGCAAAATTGTTTCAAATGAAGTTAAAGACGACTAAGCGCTGCTAGAGTGCGGCACGGAAAAAACTAAGCAAACTTTTGGGCCTGCCCAGTAGCAACCTTAAATTGTATTCCACCAAGACAAAGGAAAAGCTTCTTTTTGTAGCCAAAGTTCCTGTCCAGGCTCTCAGTTAGGTCTGTTTTATGGAAATGAGGCACGCAAATTATGCAGTTCTGCTGGGATGGGGCGGTCTTAGTCCCTTGGTCAAAAACAGGCAACTAAGAACTCCCTTAAAATAGTTGACTCAGATGGTGTAACACGTGAAGCAAGAGTTCAGCCTGAGTCTTCCTGGCACACAGAACGTGTGAGAATCCCTTGTTAGCACACGGCCCTAGGTTCCTATGATTCACAAAACTGGGGCCCTCGGTTGACCATGGGGAGTCCATCTCAGCAGATAAATTCCTTCTTGGGATTCACATCGGATGAATCTTCCTTCTGAAGTCCACAGCCTTTACTGAGTCTCTGTCTCCCCCTGTACCTTCCAATGCCTTTGGCCACAGCCCGAGGCCCACCTTGCGCTCCCTTGATCTCCGTAGCCTGTGAGATGCCAGTGCATTGCGTAGCGTCCCACACATTTCGGAAGGGAGATGGGGACGTCTTCCCATTTCATATTTTGACAGCGTTATTGAGATTCATCTAGAATTCACATAATGTACAAGTAATTCACCCACGTAAAGTGTACAACTCAGTGGTTTTAGCATATTCACAGATATGTGCTGTCGTTGCTACAGCTGATTTTAGAACATTCAGAACCTCAAAAAGATACTCTGAGGGTCTGGCCATCACTCCCTAGCTTCCCATCCCCCTCTCCCTGCCCTAAGCAACCTACGGTCTACTTTTTGTCTCTATGGACTTGCCTATTCTGGACATTTTATATATCCATTCTATATAGGGGTGTGTGTGTGTATAAAAAATGCTGTCATTAACAGTCATGTGCAAACGTCTGTGTGAACACATGCTTTCATCCCTCTTGGGTATAGACCCGAGAGCGGAATTGCTAGATCAGGCGGGAGCTGTACGTTTAACCATTTGAGGAGCCGCCAGACAGCTTTCCAACATGGCTTCCCTTTTCATTTTGCCCAAACATCTAGCCATCTTCCCAGTGCAGGTACGTACCTTGCTTTGGATAAATTTTTGTATTCATAATTTTTCCAAGGCTTAGTTACTTTATTATATATGTCTGTTTTTGTTTGTTATTACATTTTTATGCAAAAGGTTTTAAGTTGAACACGACTGGAGCCGTGGTCTCCAAAGTGGAAGGTATACACCTTTGGGATACAAGGTGATTCGTTGGAAAACGAGAACAAATGCTATTTGCACGTATGCTTTATAATTATAGAATGCTTTAGAATAGCTGTGCATATGTTAGGGTTATAAATAAATAGTTCTATGTCTCTAACAGAGATGCATATGCAAAGATCTTTTTTATGAATAGGAAGGCGTAATCATAAAATTCTGGGAAAAACTGTTCTACGACATAAAATCACAAATAGCTGTATGATTCTTAACCCTGTTTTGTGACAAATCTGATGGGGAAAATTTTTGAAATCACTTTGCTGACAAAATAGAAAATTTCCTGCTAATTTTAGTGCAAATGGAACAAGTAAATACCAGTGGAAAGGGCTTTGGATCAGGTGTCAGACTTTTGTTTTTGTTCTTCTTCTGCTGGTAACTAATGGTGAAACTTGGGGCAAGTTCCCTAATGGTTTCCATTTCGGTTCTCAAACAGGCATAATAAAACCTGAAACAATGCAAGTTATCATTGCGCAGTGAGAGTGGGAAGCATGACATCATCAGTGACCACGGGAAGTTGTCATTTATGCGTCTTGGGCAACTATGCAGTATTTTAAAACAATATGCAGCGTTCCTTCATCTTTGCCTTCATTGAGTCTTTCCCTTCCCACCCCACCCCACCTATTTCTCTGAACTATTTTCTGCCCTTCCTCTATGTTCTTCTGACAAAGGACCCTCAAAATTAAGGGACACTGCCCAAGGATAAATTGGTTGTAGAAGAGTCCATGTGATGCCACCATTGCAGTGTTTCCTTCCTGGGACTTTCATATTAGGACATGGTGTTCAGCACACACTGAGGTAACAGTGTAGCCGTGTGACATTGCCGTTCACACTGCGTCCTGGCCACTCGTGGAAGTTGTGGCGTCACATGGTTGAACATCTTCATGGTTTCTGTTGGATATGTGATAGTTTGAGTTTGTCAGCATCTTTGGGGATGTGAGTCTGTGTTTATAGTCAAAGCATGAAGGGAAGTGGTTACAAAAAGAAGCGAAGAGGTTATGGGGAACTGCATTAGCCAAGAGGCTCACTTGCCGCGGTCAAAGATCCATTCCCTCTCTGTTGGCGGGCACTGGTTCATTGTCCGGCTTGCTCAGTGAGGCACCATCAAGGAGACAGAAATGAATTTTACCGTTCACCCTCTTATTCAAAGGATCTTGTTTGTAGTTTCTATTATCCAACATCCTTTCGAAGGGAATGGCTGGTAGGCATTTCAGGTCATGATCTCCAATTTATTCCAAAGGGCGACACCGTTTCTTTGCCTCTTTCCAACATAACCGTACTTTGGTATGTTCATTTGCTTGTTCCTTTTTTTGCTCATATAATCAGAACATATTTACTAAGCACCTATTATGTGCCTCTGTTCTCGGTTCTAGGCACAGAGCAGTGTCCAAAAAAAACACAACAAAAAACAAACAAACAACTTGCTCTTAGGGGCTTTACATTCTAAGAGGTGTCAGTCATTGAGGTCAAATAAAATGGGGGCACGTGCTAAGGAGCAAAGAGAACACTAAGAGTTGGCAAGGGGGGTGAGGAACTATTAGGCAGGAAGGGACAGTTGCCATTATTTTTGTGGTGACCAGGGGGCCTTTACTATGATGGTCCCACTTATGCCTTCAGTTGGTAGTGCCAGCCAGGGAAAATCCTAAATCCCAAATCTGCCTGTTCGGGGAGGGACTTCAACATTGTGAGAGGAAGTAGGAGCTAAGGCTGCTCATCTGTCATTAAGGTGCAGGCCACTTATGGTTTGAAAGACTTTCGTGAGGTCCCTTTAGGTCATGGAGGCTAATGGCCAACTCAGTCACAAATCTGTCTTTAAAAGGCTGCATCTTTACAACCAGTACGGTGGCTCTGCAGCAGCCCTAGTGAGGGCGTCGTTCTTGACAGCACCGCCGACTCGTGGGCAGGGACCCGTCTAGAATGACTTGGCCAGAGGGTCCTGGGGTCTCTCTTCATCTGTAGGGCCTTTGCTACTGCCCATGCTTACCCTCGATAGGAAAATCTCAATAAAAATGACGGTCAGCTTTGCAATTTGATTTTTCTACCTTTAAAATGTCTTTGGAAATCAATTTTATCTTTGTACCTCACCGTCTCTCATTCAAAGGACTCCGTGTATAGCCATGGGAAACCATGACTATGTTTTTGCCATTTTATAAAAACCTAGTCATAGTTTCCTTTTGTAATAATAACAACATAAGTTATTGGGGAGGAAAAGATGTGTGACAGAGAAATTGGGGTGCAAGGGGAGATTTGAGGTCAGGAGAAGAGGGGTGAAGACTTTCAGGATAGCAGGTTCTGCCGGTTCCCACCGTATTCTGGGATATTTTGTAAATGAAGATTTGGAGGTTGTGTGGTGGTTTCAGGATGGCATGTAGTCATATCTGCCTCTCTCCGAAAGGCATGACCTCGAGTGGAAGGCCCCCGGTCAACAAAACCCAAGGATTTCTCATAGAATTTTCCCACATACTTTCTTTTGGTCTATTTGTGAGGGTTGGATGGGAAAAATTTCATATCTTTAAGAAACATGGATTTACTCCTATTCCCATATGAGTAATTCTCTGCCATAGTAATAAAGTACTTTTACCCATCACAGAAGTTGTTTCTCCAGCCCATGACTCAATGTCCACTTCGTTGGATTTGTCCATTCAGTCCGTAACTTTTACTGAGCCCCTGTGTGCGACTCTGTGACCTGGCAGAGGACAGACAAGGCTTCTGCCCTCCCGGGGCTTATAGCCTGCAGGGTGGAAGGGAATGACGGTGGGAACTAAACAGATACCAGGAAGTGAGAGCTCCTTTGATGAAAGTGAAGCAAGTGCTGTGATAGGGTGTAACGGGGGAACTGCTTTTAGAGAGGCAGTTGGGAAAGACTTCTTGAGGAAGTAATTCAAAAGACAAGGCACATAACAAGACAGGAAGGAGCCAGATGTGTGATCTTTTGAAAGAAAAGCATCCCAGGCAGAGGGGTGAGAACAGCATCATCAGTGTGTGCAGAGCGGGTAGGACTCCCAGGCTTACTGCGTGGTTGGAGCAAAGATAAGCGACAGACGTTCGCAGGCCAGGGACATGTCATGCTGTGAGGACAAGGTAAGAATTTTGGATTTTGTTCCAGATTCGATGGTCCACTTTTTGGGGGGGCGGTTGGGGGTGGACATCGATTAGGGGAGTGTGATTTAAGTTTATAAAAATTCTCTCCAAATACCTTTGATTGTAAGTAGACAGGAGCGGGGAAACCCGCTGAGAAAGTAGCAGGAGGTCCAGGTGGGAGAAGGCGGTGACTTAGAATAGGATGGTACAGTAATACGTGCAAACCTTCTAGTTGACTAAAGATAGGATCGCAGGTGACTCCTAGGTTTCGTAGCTGCTGCTGTTGGAAAGTGCACTCGCTGAGATGAGGCAAACCAGGGAGGAACAGGTTTGGGGAAATCAGTGTCTGGTCTGGATGTATTGGTTACCATGCCCACTGGCCGTATGTCGCTGGCAGGCAGTCAGATATGCTTCCCTAGGGTTCAATGGGAGGTGAGAAACAGAGATGCCTGTGGGAGCCGTGGGAGCTGTCTACCTGCACAAGGATGGTATTTCAAAGCCCTGGAGCTGACTCCAAACTCTCACACTCCGCCCCCTGCCTGTGAGCCCCGCCCTTTCTTTAGGCTAAACTCCCCTAAGCCAGCTGCTTCTGTCTCTAGCCCTTCCCCCTTCTGACCTCGCTTTGGCTGTTGATGGTCGCTTTGAGCTTTCCGGTGTCAGGGACAGTAGAACAGTAGAAAGACACTGTGTGGGCCCGTGATTACAGTGACGAGAGTGTTTCTCATTCGTGTAGCTCCTGACATTTACTAAAGCTGAAAACTGAGCTTAAAGCGAACGGGCCACGTTTTAGATTCCAGATTTACACTATGTTCTTTCGATCTTATGAGCTCACCGTAATATTGCAATGATAATATAAGTAAGTATTATAAGCAAATATGAGTTACCAGAGACAAAGTTTTCAGTGGTATTGATTGTCCTTAGTCTCACATGCTATTGTCTACTTTGTTGAAATACAAATGCAAACTAAATAAAAATAAGAAACAGTGAAAATGTATCTACTTTCAGATAATATTCCCGTTTTGGGTTTGACATTTAATTTTATTGGAATAACACAGAAAGGTTTTGAATTTTTATCTGTTTTGCCAATAGTACCCTTACACAACTTTATCTTATAGTAAAAACAATCTATTATTTTTATGCTTTGAAAACCCTTTCTTACCCTCTATGTTTGCTGCTAGTTTATGACTGATTTTTAAAAACTTATAAATCCAGATGGACTTACTGTGTTGTTTAGGGCAAAGTACAAACTTCTTTTTTTAATTTATTTTTTTCCTCAAAGGAATTCGAAGTTAAAAATATGATGGACCCTCATTTATCTTGATTCCTGCTCACTGCCGATAAGCTCTCCAGTGCCCCCTACTGGCCACACGGTGAGTTCCAGGCCCTGATCCATCAGGACAACGGGACTCTGATCCTCCCTGAGCCCGGGAAGATGGTGTCACAGTCTTCAGGCCGGCAGGACTCTCCTGTGGACCCCTTGGAAGGGGTCAGCAATGACTCTGGTGACATTGATGGGTCACCCAGCCTCCTGGACAATGGCCACCCCCCTTGCCAATCAGACATCAAGTTCACAAGGCACACGGCTGCCTGGATTAACCCCCAGGGGGTGCAGCAGCGGGATTTGCCCCTCCAGGTGCCAACAGTGGGGAACAGTGGCAGCCGCTCTGGGAGTGACGCCGCCCCTCCCGTGGGCATGTCTGCTTGGTCTCTTGAGAACTCTGTGGTGGAGACATCGCTGAGGAAGGACACCGTGGGCTCCGTGGGCAGCTCGGGCAAACAGAGTAGTGACTCTGCTTTCTCCTCAATGCAAGAGCCGACCGTGCTCCCAGGACGCTGTCCTCGGATGTCTCTGTTCCCAAGCTCCAGGGTTCCTGCCACTTCCCGGTGTTCTGCGGCCGATGGCGCTTGCCTCAAGCCTCCCCACCTGACAGCCTCCACGGGTGAAGGTAACGCCGCTCAAGGGCTCCCCTCATTCCTGTCCATTCACACACTTGCTTTGTCTGAGTCTAAAAGTCGAAAACCCATCTCACTGTCTTCATGGGGCTTTAGCTCATCCTCCAACACTGTCTTGGACCCACCACCTGGGCCATCACAGCCCGTGACATCGAGCATTTCCTTTCCCCATCGATGGCAGGGAATATGTCACCTTAGCTCAACTTAGTTGATAATCAGTGCCACCTGCCACCTTTGAGCGGGCATGTGCTTTCTGGAACTTCCACTTATTGAACTGTCTGCAAGAGAGTGCCGGAAGTACTCTGAATCCCCTGGGCTGGTGGCCGGTGTTTCGACACAGTGGGTTCCACTGCACACCGGTGCTTCCCAGGAGATGAACTCACCTCACCTGCTATATCTACCTGGCCACGGTGTGAGTAGAAGAGAGTAAGATGGAGAAACAGTAGCTGCAATTCCCCCAAGGCTATACAAAACCTTTTTTAAATTTATTTTTTATTAAACCAAGGTCTCCCATGGCTATGAGGTAATAAAGCACATGTTCCTGAAATACTGAAATTCCTGGGAGGAGGTAACCCATGTAAATGCCACTCGAGAGTACATAAATTCTTGTTATAATTTGTAGCATGCTTGTTTTATTTTTAAATATTCACTGTGTTACATTCACACTTTGCATTGGTTTGTATTTCTGTTAGAGCCCTAGTTCAAAGAACCAATGAAGCTTTCTCTGTTGAAGCTATTTTAAAAGCTCCTTGCCTTCCTATGTGCGTGAGTTTGTACGTGCGCATGTATGTACTGGAATATTTGTTTCTCACTAGCATGGACTGGTTTCCCCCTTTCCTAAAGTATGGGGTTTATTCGTGCTATGGGAAACTTTGAAAAGTCAAAGGTGATGATAGCCTTTTATTATTCATTGCTGAAGAATAGGCGATTTCCCATGGGCTAGCTTTGAGATAAGACCCACGTTGGAGCAAAACGAAACACTCTGATTATTGGCCTGTTTTCTATCTTTTTGCTCATCTGCTGCAATAGTTCTCTGGAAAAGACTAATTTGCAAATTTAGTGGTTACCAAGTAAGAGGTTTGTCTCCTACTAGGTTGTTTCCCAGGGGAGAAGGAGGAAAACATGGAGAAAAGGGATGACCCCCCCACGCCCCCTCAACCCCTCAACACCCCCCACCCCATGAGGAGTAATAGTGACAGAAGACGATCTTTAGGCCTAGGACACCCCTGCTCCAAATCCCCTGTTGTATCACCACCTGGGGAGTGGCCCAATTCAAAATGATCCTGTAGCTTTGCCTCTACAGAAAACGGGTACCCCAGCCCCTTCCATCCAAAGACAGCGACCCCAGCAGCCTCGCGAAGTACGTTCAAAAAGCCGCACCGTCTTTTGGGGGTATCTCTCCAACTTGGTAAAGGGACTCATTCCATGGGACTTTTTAAAAAAGTGCTGAGTGATCTGGTTCTTTCTCTCTTCGGCGTGGGGCAGCAGCGGAGAGGGCAGGCTCGGGCCACCAGGACGCAGGACTTTCCAGTGCCTGCTGCGTCCCCAGCCGACAGCGGCCGGGGCGGGATTTCCGGTCCTAGGTTAAGGCAGGGAAAACCCGCTGGAGCTGGAAGGCGTTTCCCGAGGTTGTCCGAAGCAAGTCCACAGTTCCCGTGTCTGCGTGGAATCTGCACACTGACAAAGCTCCTTCACGTCCTTTGCCTCCTTTCACCGGACAGATCATCCCCCCAGTGTGAGGGGCGAGGAGGCTTTAATGCAGATGCAAGGTTGGGTCATGGAGCCCTGGGGCCGGAACCCACGCTGTCTGATCCGGGTCCGTGCTCTTCCCCACCTATTCGGGGTCCAAAAGCTACGACTGGGTCAAACTCCGCCAGCCCCCTGACTATACAAATGAAGCTTCGTTCATTTTGTCTGTTACTGCTGTCTTGCTACGGTGGCAGAAGTGAGCGGGTGGAAGAGATGCCCCATGGACCTCAGATCCGACACTCTGTACTACTTAGTCGTCCTTTTCGGAAGAAGCGAACCCACCCCCGATGGCTTCTGAAGCCAAGAGGTCCAACGTTTTCCATGGAACAGCTGTGTTCTTGGAGACGAGGCCAGGGATGTGAGGGATCCTGCTGGCCTCTCTGCTTGTCACCTCAAGAGCTGTGTAATCATTAAGATATCGGTAGCATTTTGTTCTGATTTAGCAGATAATGACGGCCGAGCTCTGGGCTCTCAAAGAGATGTTTTGCCCTAATGGCCGCAGTAGGAATCCCATGACAGAAATCACTCGTGTTTTGCTGGTGCCGCCTGCCGGGAGTGGAGTGGCTTAGGGGAGGAAGAACATTTCACAGAGGCCATGCCAACGTGTGTCAGATGCTTTGTTTCTGCCGACACGAAGTTTTGAGTCAATGACAATGAGGTGAAGAAGTGATTCCATATTTCTCATGGCTCTTTCTAGACTGTTCCTCCATCTCCCTTAGGCAGCTGCCCTGACCCTCCTGTCTCTCTGCCCTCTTCACCTCTTGGGTCTCCTCCAGTCCGACGGCTCTTCAGTGTCTTCCCTGCCGTTCCAACAGCCTCTCGTAGAAATGAAGACCATTAAAGGAATGTCTGAGGGCCCTGCCAGTAGAAGGGCTATTCTCCTATCATCCTATTTATCCTAGAATTGTGCTAATTAAAAAAACAACAAGCAACATTGCAAAGCCACTCCCTAGGTCTGTTTTGTTTTCTTAGGTAATCTTTGGACCTCTTTTTCTCCATTTTTAATAACTGGCTCTGTTGGCAGGTGCCGTTCCAGTCAGTGGGAGAAGCGGTTCCTTAAATTCCTTCTCCCCAGAAGCATTCGTGCTCCCTGTTGATGTAGAAAAGGTGAATATATCTTCTTTATCTTTTCTTTCCTTTTTCTTTTCTTTTTTCATTTTTCCCCCCCAGAGAGTACTAATCCTTTAGATGGGACTACCATGGTTTAAATTTGGCAATTTCACGTGACAACGCAAGGCAAGTAGGCTTTGCCCCAGTGGTTGATGGGTGGAAGGTAGGGGCTGCCGGGAGCCCCAGGCTGAGAAGATTCTGAGGCAGAGGCCACGCCCTGCCAGAAAGGCTGCCATCGACCAGCGAGGTCAGGCTTCAGGCCACCTCCCACCTAGGGTTTTATCTCACAAGGAATTCAGACCAAGTTGTCTGTTGATTACAGTGGGCTAAACCTTATGTCTCTGGAAGACTTGGGTTATACTTTATTCAGAGGCCAATGATAATTCAGTTACAGGAACGTTTCTGTTTCTATGCCTGAACTCCTCTTAAATACAAGCTTCTTGATTTTTTGCATCTAAGACACCTCAGTGGAAAGAAGCTAACGAGGCTTGTGTTTTAGCTGGTGCTTGTTGTTCCGTAGGAAAACGCGCACTTCCACGCCGCCGATATGATCATCTCAGCCATGGAGACGATCAAGTGGGACCTCCTGAGTGGACAGTACGCGGAGAACTGCAGCCTACTCGACGAAGCCAGCGGGTCACCTGGGAATGACCACGGTGACTCCGAGGTGACCTCCTATGCCCACCGAGAGCAGGAGTCCGGGTCTCCCTCCTCCTCAGACAATGGCTGTGAAGGCAAGTGGGCGGGTCGGAGACGGCTTCATGCTACACCCTGCACGCGCACCCACCTCCCCTGCCGAATCTGGAAGCCCTTCTTCGAATCCTTTGTCCAAAGCGTCCCGAGTGACCTCTATCATCCTCGCCGTTTCCGCCATTGGGCTTGGGATTGGTTAGCGTGCCGCACTTAGGGTTAAATGGATGTGTTTGTTGTGTCCGCCTTGAACCCCCTTGAACTTCATCCTGCATTTCCTTTTGGCCGTGGCTGACGTTTTCCCTCCTCCTTTGTTTCCTGTCACGCGTATTCCCCTAACTCTTCTCCCTTTTCCAAGTAGGCCTCTTTCATTCATGCCACAGACAGAGGTCCCGTGGGTGCTGGGAGCTGGGTGTCAGCAGGCGACAGGGGAGCTCATTCCCTGCAGGAGCACAGACCGAGGGATCCAGGAAGCCGTGGGGATCCCCGAGTAGCAGGCGGGGCCCGGCGTGGTGCGCACAGAGCGGAAGGGGCTCCAGGGGTCCATCCCAGGGTTGGGGGGACAGGGGGCCCTACACTGAGAACTGAAGATAGGCCGCATCAGTTTTTTATCGTTTCCTATGTGTGAGTGCTGCCTCGGCCCTAGCGTCTCCTTTTCCTACGTTCGCTTCCTGGAGATTTTATCCCCTGCGCTACCTTGTCTTTATTCCCGGTCCGTGGGCCTCTCTCCAAGCTGTTTTCAGTCCTGCACCTCCCCTCTCAGTGCTTGCTCCCCGTGGCTGGGCCCTGTGGGCCATGGCAGCCTGGATGGCTCTGGAACTCTCTAACTAAACACACCCAAACCAGTCATCTCTCTCACTCCCGACCAGCCCCTTTCAGCAAACAACCAAAAACAAAACCAACCAACCAACCAACAAAACACCACAAACCTCTCAGGAGGGAGGAACACAATCTCTGTGGTACAATGTAGCACCATGTCTGGCATAAAACAGGTGTGTAATAAATTGTTGAAGGCACTACCTGGCTCAAATGAAAAGGGAGTTTTTTAGAAACTGTGGAGAGCATCCTCACTGAACCCCAGTGGTGGGAAATGCAAAACTGACCAGTAGAGGGGCAGCTCCGGCCTCTGTTCGGGGGCTTTGTGGCCTCTCGTCAGTCACTCCTCCGTGTGCCATTTCTTCATTCTCCTTCTCCACAGCCCGACTGCTCCCACCTGCCCATGCCCGAGCACCTGTTTTCATCTGCCGTCTCCCTGCCTGCTCAGCCAGGGCCTCCCAGCTCAACCTCGTCTTGCAGGACCCCAAGTCCAGGTTGCCAGGAAGAGCACCGGATGGGGCCTGCTTTGGTTGGGTGGCCACAGCTGGCCAGCTAGCTGTGTGGCCGGCGAGGTGGGGAATGCACTCTGCTCCGTCATGCCCCCCACCCCGAGGCCCCCAGTGGGGCGAGGAGGCTGCCGGTTCACACCTCAGCACACTGCACTCCACCTCCGACGCTTTCTGTTTCCTTTTGCCCCTGTTTCCAGTTAGTGGGCAAGTCAGCCCCCGCTTCTCAGGAACAGTGGCATCCCCTCCTTGCATTCCCCATTCCTGCCTTTTCCCCGGACCACACAGCAGCCATCCGGCCCGTCGGCCCGTGAGAACTGCATGTAGACCCTCCACGTGTCTCTGCTGCCTTCAGTTTTCTCTTTGCTTTCAACCTCGTTGCCCTTGTTGTCCATCCTGCACACACCTGTCTCTCTACAACACCACGTCCAGGTCTCTGAAACGGCCCGCGGAGTTGGTTCCGCATTGAATCCTGGGATTTTTAGCCTTGTGGGACCCAGCTTCTCCCTACCTGTCCGGCAGGCATCTCCTGCCATTTCCCGATGTCGTCCCGTGGGTGCTCGTCCCGTGGGTGCTCGTCCCGTGGGTGCCTGCGAGTCCAGCCTGTCCTGCTTGCTGGCAGACGTTTCTCGTGAGCTCCTGTTTCCCTCCCTTACTTCAGCTGGAACGCACATCAGTTCCTTCATCATTGCCACCCTTGAAAGGCAGTTTCTTGCCACCAGCACTGAGGTGTGTTCCCCGATTCGTATCACAGGGGAGAGGAGGGGCACCGTTCACGGGAGACGGACCCTAAGCCGTGCCCCGGAATGCTCTCTGACTGTCTAGGTGCGAGGCTTCCCCTGGGGTTGTGCCATATGCGGTAGCTCTGCCCCTGAATTTTGTGAGGCTCGCGGCACACCACAGTGCCTTCTTGTCATCGGTGTCTCAGTTTCTCGTGAGATTTTAAACTCTTTGATCGAGGAGAATCCGTCCTATTAGCATTTGCATTCAGCATAGGGCCTTGCCCCCAAATAGCTGTCTTATAAATATTTGTTGGGTAGTTGAATGGATATTAATGTTTAGCTGCAATTTAAAAAAAAATAGGAATATGTTAAAGAAATTTAAAACTATTTCTCACACCCAAATAAAATATTCATCTTTTATTATCACTCTCGTGACATTTCTGGTGACATATACTACTCCATGAGTAGGTCAGCATTCTTTAAATTGCAGGTTGGTCCCAAGAGCATTAAATTTTAAAAAAATAAAGAAAAGAAAGTATTAGTGTGTACCTGCTTTAGTGAGGGTGAGCAATGAATGCTTCCTGGGACTTTTTTTTTAACAGTTCAACCCAAGTTTGCGCTTACACTAAGTTGCCATGCAAATTGGATGTTACACTATGGATCATGGTCAAAAGCACGTGAGAAACACGGGAGCAGGTGACCTTGGCCCCGTTTTATCCGCGAGGAAGCCCAAGCTGAGGAGTGGCCTGTCTGTTGTCACCTGGCTAAGATGGGGCCGTGCGCCGCTTGGCCGGCCAGTCGCCCACCACGCCCACTTACACAGCCGCTCGGCACCTACCGGCTACACCATTTCCCTAAACAGCTGCGTTCATTTCTTTCGTTGTTTAATGGTTGTGCCCTGACTAGGGATGGAACCTGCAACCTTAGCAAATTGCCATGATGCTCTACCCACCTGAGCTGCCCGGCCAGGGCTAACAACTGTAGTCATTGCTAGGTTTATTCAAGTGAGTACAGTTTTACAGCAATTATATACTCATCTTAACACAAAAACGACAAAAAATGGCTCCTTGCATTTTAAAAAAATTCTTGAAGCTGAATTTCAAAATTCTTCTTATAGCACCCTCTCCGCCCTTTTCATTCCTAATTTCTATGCAGTTGGGTATTACAGGTTGTGTACTTTCTTCTTGTTGGTGAAACGCCCCCTTTCTGTCTCTAGGGGGCACTGTGTTACAGGTCAGCCCAGTGACTGCTTACTGTGATGGGGGGAAGGAGGCCTGCAAAAATGACTCTGAAGAATTTGTTATTGTGGGTAAGATTCAGAAGCTCCTTTGATAGGACTCCCTCCTATCCCCTCCCCGCCCCACATGAATGTTCATCACAAGCAATACCAGGTGACAGTGGCCTTCAGAGACACGTCTCCCCAAATCAGATTATGTGTCTGATGTTAAAAAGCAAATAAAATGTTCCTGCATTTCAAGCGCCTTGACAGTGAACCTCTCATCGCACTCGTAGAATGGAAAGCAGACACCGACACTCATTACGGCCTGATACTTGCTTGGCCTCGATTATATTTTGGTGAAATTTCAGAGGATGGTATTCTGAAAGCCCATGTTGGGTTCCTAGCTATAGTCTCCTAATAGAAGCCCCAAAGAGCCGAAGTGCGGAGATGCTGAGGAACTGGTTCTTCCTCCAGCGCAGGGAGCTTTCCGTGCGTTCTTTTTCACAAACTCACTGTGATGAAGTGAGACAGACTAACGGACCTCCCTCCTCTTTCTCTGACTTTCCTCCAGGGCCTGCAGAGTTTAGCCACCCCGCAGAAACCTGGGGATATTCCTGCCGCCCCTCTAAGAGGTATTGTATCTCTCTCTCGTGTCCACCTGCACGGAGACCCCTGGGCCACCACCTCTGAGGCACCCTGGACGCCAGGCCTCCGGGAGCCTCTCGGGCCAAGTCCAGCCAGAGCCAGTGACTGGGATTACTATGCAGAAACGAAACCATTGCCACTTAGGCTTCTGCAGTATTTTCACAGTGTTTAAAAGACTGAGGTTTACACGCTTATTGAGTCCTCATGGGTGGGCTGTTGGCGCTTTTTAAAATCCCATTTTATAGATGGAGAAGCTGAGGTTTAGAAATAAGAGAGGGAGGGTTTGAACTCAGGTCTCCTGACTCTAAATCCAGTACCGTTTTCACTATACCTCTCACTCTGAGTACCCACCCCTCATCAAATAAAGCTGCTCTGGGGAGCATGGAGGGATCGTGGTGAGGAAGAAAGACCCCCATTGGTGCCATGGTTAGAGCCGGTCTCTTATATGATGCGTCCTCCGAGTTTTTGAAGAGGGGAGGAGAGTTGAAATCCTAAAGAAGACTCGTTCACTCCCCATGAATATGAGTTTTAAATTTTTCTTTTTTGCATCCCTTCCATTTCAGTGGAATTTATGAGCCAAACTTTAATTCTGCTGAGTTAATAGCCAAAGAATTGTACCAAGCGTTCCGGAAGTGCTGGATATTGTCAGACGTTAGCGGTCAGCTGGCAGTGTCCCTGCACGCAGCGTCCTCAATAGTAAGTACCAGAATAAGCTGACTTTGAATAGAAAGTTCCTGGATTCCCATTTTGTCTGCAGTTCACTTTGGGCATGTGTGAGTTTTCTTTACAGTCGCTGGGTGTTGGCGGTGGGCTCCAAAGGAAGGGGGGGTCTGAAATTCATGAGTATTATTAGGCACCGGGGACTATTCTCAGCAATTCACTCTTTAATCCTCAAACGTATCCCATGAGGTAGAAGCTATTTTCATTTTTCTATTAAGCTGTTAGTTCCAGACCCCAGCTGGGCTGTCAGCGTAGAGCAGGAGCCGTGCCACAGGCTGCCTATTTTTTTTAATCCTCACCTGAGGATACGTTTATCGACTTGAGAGACACACACAGAGACAGAAAGAGACCGAGAGGAACATCGATGTGAGAGAGAAACAGCGACCGGGTTGCCACCTGTACACGCCCTGACTGGGGAGACCGAACCGGCAACCCAGGCATGTGCCCTGACTGGGAATCAGACCCGGCGACCTTTTGTTGGTGCACCGGATGATGCCCCAGCCAACTAAGCCACCCAGCCAAGGCCAGGGTACCTCATTCGAAAGTCCAGGCAGGTCCCCTGTCGAACTCTGCCCTCTGACAGCATGCCACTCATGAGGGACAGAGAACTTGGTACGAAGGCTAAAATAGAAATAGGCCCCCTTGACCCAATAAATATAATATAAATGAATGAATGAATGAATGAATGAAGGAAGGAAGGAGAGGTAGGCAAAAGGCACTCTGGAGATGCAGAGGAGGCAAAGGTGGGCTGGGGCGCCTGCCGTGCAGGTGTGAGGTGCGTCTGGAGCTCAGTGATGTGCTGTGGTTGGACTGCGTGTGTTTGTGCGTCTGAGTGTGTGTGTGTCCGGGGGGGTGGAGTGGGGAGCCGGTGTTGATCTTCCTGGGAAATGAGGCTTCAGTGCCAGTGACCCAATTACGGAGGACATAGAATGCTAATTGGAGAAGTGTGGATTTTAAATGATCATAGGAAACTGTAATGGTTCTGAGGGGAGCCAAGCAGGGAAATGGTCTTAAAAGAGCTGGTTTCTGGACAGGTCTGCCGGCCACAGGGGTTCGGATCGGCAGCATCCGCCGGCCTGCCGAGGAAAAGGGGCGGGGCTTCTGCCATCCGTAAAAGTATTCCAGGTCCCGGTGATCTGCTTGCAGTCATTTGAAGTCTGTAAACAAAGGAAATAACTAAAAGAACTAAGAAAGTAAGAAAAGTGGCCTTGGCTGGGGGATGTTTTCAGCAATTTTTCTGCGGATGGCTTTGGCTACGGGAAGGGCTTTTGCCCCATCCTTTCGTTCGCTTAAAAGCAGTTTTAATTTTTCATGGTAACTTTCAATGTTGGAAACACATTCGAGTGCTCTTTTTAATTTCAGTTCCCGAAACAACCCTACATGGCCCCTCAGTTCCCTTCTGTGTTATGCAGGTTGTGAACGAAGAGCCTGTCTGGGAAGACTTTGAATCCGGTGTGGCTTTCGGAGAGGAAATTAAATTTAAGTCGCAGATCAGAGGGACCGAAGGCTGGGCACCCCCTGGATTTCAAGTCATATTTAATGTTCACCCGCCACCTAAGTGAGTCTGGGTTGCCATTTGGGCTTCCAATTAAGCTAAACTAGTTGTGATGGTTCTGTTACCCGTGTTGGGAGTCTTGGGGTCCCCAAGACAGAAATCGAGAGGAGACCCCAGAGAAATTCCAGGCAGATTTTATTAAAACTGATGCCCCAGCACACAGGAGGCAGCCCAGAGGAAAGGGGGGCCCCGTGAACTGGCTCGGGGGGCGTGGCTGTGTTTATAAGCTGGGAACAAAGCGGGCTTGGGGAAAAGGGTGGGCTTTGGGGGGTGATTTCATTTTCCAGCTGAGTTGCCTGGTAACTCTGTGACCACCTGTGCTGGGGCGGGGGGCAAGATGGCGGACTCCACCCTAGAGACACCATAGAGCGGTCAAAGCTTGATCCCCTGTGAATGTGGGTCACTAGTTTTGGCACCTGCAAGAAAGCAGGTGGTGAGAAGGGAGATAAAATCAGCTACCTCTCTGTTTTTCAGTAGGGAGTGGAGGGGTGGTGACATTCTCGAGGTCTACTCATTTGGCATTCCTTCTGGGTACCTGGTCTTAACTTGGCTTCTCGGCCTCCTGGGGTTTTGTTTTGTTTTTGCTTTTTAATTCCCTGGGCTCGAGCCCCTAAACTATCTCAGTTCCCACCTGACACTGGAAGTAGGTGAAAGAAAAAAATAATAATACACTGAAGGATACAAAAAACATTTTGTTTTAGGAAAAGGTAAGTTGGGCATGTTTTCCTGAGTGAGCTTTCTTAGCACCCTGTTTATCATGGGCTTTGGGGGACTCTGTAAGTTTTGGTAAGTTGAGAATTTAACTACATGTCCCTAATTATGAACATTACATAGCAACTGAAATAGGCTCAAAGGGGATTTTTAAACTGGCTAATAGTGAACCTGAAGAACCATATGCAATAATGTTAAACGTTGAGTCCATTCTATTTTTCCATGCAATGGGAAATAAATATAACGGAATAATTTTTTTTTAAGGAAGCTTAATCTCAAGGAAAGCTCCTGGAGTTAAGAAAAGGCACATGGGTAGGGTTCTGCGTATTTGCACCATGACCAATTTTGATGAGCCTAAACTATCATAAAGCTTTATACCTTATTCCATATTTCCAAACCACATGCGTGATCATGGCACCAAAGTTCAATGGGAAAAAATAGGCTTCATGAGATGGCCTCTCACCAGAAATGTCATGTGGTTTGGTCGTACATTATCTCTCATTTATCTAAATTTCTCTGGACCGCCCGTGAACCTCCCAAGTACGTCACTACCTGGTGTCTGTCCACCAGAACCATATCCCTGCATGGCCTGTCGCTTGCTCTCTCTGGAGAGAGAGTCCCTGCGCGTGGGCAGTGAGAAGTCCCTGAAGACCCCTGGCGGAAGTATTCTCCGTGATCCTGACTTCTGCTTTAGTGGTAGCAGGGGCTTTTAAAAGACCCAGGGATTTCAACTAGAAAACTTGGCTGAATGGATTTTATTTCTCTTACAAGTGAAAAATGAAAAATTAAGGGCCCAAGCCAAGAAAAGGGTCTTGATGTCAATTTCTTTTCCCACTCGGTGAAGTATGCTCCACTGGCCTTCTCTGAAATGCAACTGTTACTGTTTTCTGTGCTCAGGAGGGATCTCGTGGTCGCAGCCCAGAATTTTTTCTGCGCCGGCTGTGGAACTCCAGTAGAGCCTAGTAAGTATGGGAATGGACCGCCTGCTTATCACACGGTGACAGGGCAGAGACTAGCAGAGGTGGGCAGGGTGCTGATTGTGCGGGAGAGGCCGTTAACAACAAGTCGGTATGAGAGCTTCATAATGTGGCCCCCTCTTTCCTGAAGGGGCCACTGGGACCTCCAGGGTGATGGGACTGGCCTCTCAGGCCCATCTCCTAGTTTCCTCCCCACCAGGCACTCATCCCCAGCCATATGGCCTCCCTGTTGGTCCTTGAAGGTGGCGGCCTCACTCCTGACTTGAGATGCCAGCCACCCCCAAGGCAGCTTTCCTCCCTTCACATCTTCACTCAAAAGCCATGACATTTTCTGCCGGGGGCCCCGCTGACAATGGTCGCCCTACCACAAATATACATGGGTATGCGTTATACGAACCCTTCCTGCTTCTTTTTCATTTTAGCACTTATCCTCCCAAAATACCCGTTCAGATTTTACTGACGTTTGTCATGATTGTCTTTCTCCCTTACTGGATTCTAAGTTTCACCAGGACAGATGCGCTGTCTGTTCTATTCGTTGCTTTTTGCCCCCACCCCCTGCACCACTCCTAACAAGGGCGCCTGGCACACAGTGGGTCCCCCAAAAGATCAATTTGTTGAAGGGCTGGACGGCTTGCTAAGGAGCTAGTCAAAGTTCTTTGAGGGGGCTGGAGAAGGGGCCAGAGGGGGTCATTCCTGGGCCGGCCAAGGCGTCGAAACTCAGCGTCGCCAAGTCAGAAATGCAGGTTGCCCACTTGAGACTGGGAATCACTTGGCCTGATGGGAGGGTGTCCCACAGGTCTGGCCTGAGGGAGACAGGGAAGAGGGGCTTTGCGAAAAAGGGTGCCCTGGGCCTTTGATAAACAGTCCTGGAAGGAAAGCCACTTGGAGGACCTTCACCTCAAGAACTAAAAATAGAAAGCAGAAATCTATCTGAGCTTCCTTCTACCATGTTCAATGATAGCACCTGCCATGCATCACCGTTGTGACTAATTTTACTTAAACAACTCGCCTTCCCAGCCTAGCAGGGACCCTATCTCTTTGGTCTGTTACAGCCTCAGTAAATACTAGGTCAGAAACTAGGAACACATGACTGATTCCACCAACTTACCAAGTTCTTCCCTAAATCTATTCAAACACGGACAGGTATCCCTGCCCTGTTGATGCTATAATCGTGGCCCCTCCCACACGGAGCACGCTTGTGGGAAGACGTAGTCATCAGCCGAGTCAGTATCAGGAAGGAGGCACCCAAGGAAAGAGAAAGTCAAGGGTGTTTGTTATTTACGGTGAGGAAAAGTAATCTGGGCTGCGGATGGGTGGGTGGAGTGAGAAGCTCTGTGAGGAAGTGATTATCCCCAGAAGAGTGGTGGGTGGTGGCGGAGGAAGCGTCACCATTAGACTCACAGAAGAGTTGCAAAAATAGTACAGACATCCCATATAGCCTTCTCTGAGCTTCCCTATGTTAGCGTAATAAGCACAGTGCAACGATTAAAACTGAGAAATAAACTTTGTGACAATCTTGTTAAATAACCACAGGTTTAATCCAGATGTTGTTAATGACCTTTATCTGTCCTAGGGTCCAATCTGGAATTCCACCTTTGAATTTAGGGGGCACGTCTCCTTAGTCTCCTCCCCTCTCTCACACACAGAGACATTTGAAAAGTGGGCGGCAGACAGCATAGTACTTAAGCCTGTTCTAGCAATAAGGATTATGAACAGTTATCACACCAAAGAAAATGACAGTTCTCTCATGTTCTCTAATACTAGACCGTATTCACCGTTGTCCTGAAGGTGTCATTGACGGGTAACTTTTCCATCCACATCTCAGCCAAGTTTCATCCATCGCATTTAGCTAGTGCTTCCCCATAGTTAGCTTCAGTCTAAAGTCGCACTGTCCAGTACGGCAGCCACTAGCCCCTGTGGCTGCGTAAAATTAAACTAAAATTAATTCAAGGTAAAAACCCAGTTCTCGAGCAACCCTAGCTACGTTCCAAGTGCTGCACAGCCACGCGTGGCTCATGGCAACCGCATGGGACCACACAGACGGAGAACATGTCCACCCTCACCAAGCTCTGCCGGGCGGCGGTGCCCTAGAACATTTGCCTCTGTTTTTCTGCCGTGATGTTGACGTTTCCTGAGAGGAGGACGGTTGTGGTTTGGAGCAGGGCTTCTTCGCCTTCATACGATTGGTTCTGGGTGGGGGGGCTGCTGTCTGGTGCACTGTAGGGGTATTTAGCAGCTTTCACTGGAAGCCACGAGCAGTTTTTCAAACAAAAACTTTTCGAGCCATTTCCAAATATCTCTAGGGGTAAAAAAAAAATCACTCCTGGTTCTCGAGGAGTGAATTGTTTTGTTCCGTTTTAATGAAATGACTGAGGAAACCAGAAGAGATGGACTGAATTTACTCTGTATCAGTACTATAATGCTTAGTGCATATTCAGTGAAATTTGGTGAATGAGTGACCGGTTATTGAAATGTTAGGAAAATTTATAGGCCCTGTCTGTTTCCCTTTCTCTTCCCACCTTGCTAAGTTTGATCAGAAATGTCGACTACAAGAGCCAGGGTATACCTCCCTCTTTTCCCGTTTAGTATCAAATGCATCAAAGCCCTAACATTAAGCAAAACAATACTCATTATCTGCTACAACAGAAATCTTGATCCAGGGTGGGAAAAGAGAAACAATACCATGGAATTTTCAAAGTTTCAAATTTGAGAACTCAGACATAATTATTAGGTACTGAATAAGTTCCTAGCAAGTCATCTGCCAGCCCTACAGAGACGGCACACAATTAAGGGTCTGATGATAGCGTGTGTGCGTCCGTATGTACTTACAGCGAACCCTCCTTGTTCACGAATCCCATATTTGGGAATCTGCCCGCTCCCTCAAATTTATTTGCAACTCCAAAATCAGTACTTGCCGTGTTTTCAGTCATTCACAGATATGCACACAACACCAAAACATTTGAGTCGCCTGAATTTGAGTTTCCTGTTGTCCGCATCCCCAGCCCAGGTTGAACGAAGCAACACTCTGCCTTCTTGTTGTAGCACAAACCGTAAACTAGTCCTCTTCACAGTCCGCCGAGGACCTTTTAAAAAACGCTTCTACGCTTTTTGTTGGCGATTTTGCGATTTAAAATGCTCCCGGGCGTGCTGCTGAAGCGCTGTCTAGTGTTTCTGAGCACAAGAAGGCCGACGCCCTTACCGAGAAAATCCGCACACTAGGTAAGCTTCCTTCGGGCCCTGAGGTACCGTGCCGTTGCCCCGAATTTGATGACAGGAACCAGCCAAATGTACTGAGCAATGTGTCTTTAAACAAAACACACACATAAAGGAAGGTTATGTACTGACCAGTTGATGAAAATGTTTTTCCCAGAGAATCACAGGAATCTACCCTGTATCTCCCCGCCGGGCGATGCTGCCTTAGGCACTGATTCTGCCTTTGTGGCAACTTTACAGAGCAGTAACTACTGCAGATAATAGGAAATCAACCGCACTCATTCGTTTGTATTTAAAAGTCAACTCCGTGTGTGACCTGGGTCCGAGGATAACTGGCGCAAGCGTAGACATTAGCCCCTTTCCCTTCCTATCCATCGAATGCCGCAGGAGGCACGTGGGCTCCAACACTTAAAACCCAGAGCTCCCCGCTCCAGACTCGGGCTGGAGTCCTGCTTGCCTGCTTCCCGCTCGTGTCTCTGGCCTGTGGCTTAACGCCCCTACCTTGTGCTTTCGTCGATGAACTAGAGGAAGTAACAGTCCTGACCTTGTAGAGGTTCAAGCACAGAACAGTCTGGGTGCATGTGAGACATTTCACCAGCGTGTGACGGACTCAATGTTCAACAGGGCTTTGCTTCTGCGGTCACTCAGACCTTGTTTATTTTTGTAGAGTCCTGCAGGTGACTTAGCTGAATTGCTGTGTTCTTTCTTAAGCTCCGCGGTGGGTGCGCAGGTATTTGTTGCCTTAGTCTCCGTACCTTTGTCTGGTCAATATACTTTATTGTGGGGACGTTTCCCAAAGCAGTGCACGTTCGTTGTAGCAAATTAAAAAGTGCAAAAAGCAAAAAGTCCTTTCCCCCACCCTCCGTCACTATTTGCTATTATTGACTTCTTGGTGGTGATCCTTTTGGACTGTGCATGTATATTTTTAAAAACAAAATCCAGGTCACGTGATACATACCTGTAACTGGATGTTGGACGCCTGTGCTCTTCCACGTACTTCATAGGCTCTGACATTTCAATGGGGAGTGCGCCAGCCCCATTTAAACTGCCGCTTCTTAGTGGATATTTAGATCGCTCTCCCTTCGTCGTAAATGTGCTGTAATGAGCATGGGTCTGTGTCCCCACGGGCGCATGTTAGCATTTGTGTCTGACGGCAGCCTTAGGATTCCCGTAGGCCCTGGGGGTGAGTGCCGGCCCCTATCACCTCACCAGCTCCAGAGGTTCAAAAGTTGTGATGATCTGAGGCAAAATCAAGCATTTCAGTCTTTTCATATGCACGTCTTTGCTTGTCACTGAGATGGAGGGCTTTTCACATCTTTGTTGGTTACAAGCATTTCTTCATTCTGTGTGTTTGTTGCCTGTGTTTATTCTTTGCGCATTTTTACATATTTTTTTTCTCACTGATTTATCCAGGAACCCTTTTGGATACTACTTCCTAAAAGTGTATATATAGCGCTTTATAATTTACAAAACACTTTTCGTGGGTGGGGCGTACTCGAACCCGGCCCCGGGTTGCTTTCTCTGGCCTCGGCTGGCGGAGGAGGTTCCGCCTTGCGCTTCCTCAGGCCTCCTGGCCAGGAGAGGCAAGTCTGGCCTCCCTGTGGGCGTCCAGACCCTGAATCTCACGCTCCTTTGGCTACGCCGCAGTTTACACTCTGCCCATCTTCCAATGCAGCCGTAGTTCAGGAGGGTTCTACTTTTCCCACATCTGTACCCCCCAAGCAAAGCTCGTGAATGGCCGTCGGTTAAGGCCTCCAGCCCCAGCCCCGCTTTCCCGGCTGCTACGAGGTGCAGTATGGCTTCTGCAGCAACCCGAGCTCGGCCCTTGGGTGGGACGGGAGGCGGGGCTACCGAGGGTGGGTTTTCAGCGTTGCCCGCCCCCTCGCATGGATCTCGGCGCTCACCTCCCACGTACCCCGCAGAGTTTGTGAAGCGGCTGCGGTACTGCGAATACCTGGGCAAGTACTTCTGCGGCTGCTGCCACTCCTACGCCGAGTCCTGCATCCCCGCGCGCATCCTCACCAGGTGGGACTTCCGGAAGTACTACGTCAGCAACTTCTCCAAGCAGCTGCTGGACAGCATATGGCACCAGCCCCTGTTCAACGTGCTGAACGTCAGCCGCGGCCTGTGTGCGAAGGCCAAGAAGCTGGACGCCGTCAGGGTGAGCAGCTGCCTTTGGGAGCTGAGAGGGGACCGGCCCGGACAGACCCTCGGAGGGGCGGGCTTACCCCACGGTCCAGGGCATGGAGCTGACGCCTCAGGGCCCTGGTCCGTGCTGGCTCTGGCAAAGGCGCACGTCAAATTTTATATTTATGCATAGTTTTGCGTTTCCACAGAGCTTTTCAATTTATTATTTTTTAAAATAAAAATGGTATGTGTTTAAGTGTACGGCATGACAGCGTGCATGGTGAAATGGTCACCAGTCAGTTAACACATCCGCCTCCTTATGTGGTGAGCGTGTGTGTGTGTATGTGTGTGTGTGTATAGCAAGAACATCCGAAGTCTACTCAACGAATTTCCAGTATTCCATACAGCATTGTTAACTACAGTCATCCTGCTGTACATTAGATCTCTAGACTTATCCTTTGTAACGGCAACCATGTACCCTGTGACCAACATCTCCCCACTTCTGCTACCCCCAGCC
>PVJD01012500.1:0-39333 GCA_004026545.1 Mormoops blainvillei | reverse complement strand
TGAAGAACTGCTGCAGCTTCTCATTGGTGAAGTTGATGCACAGCTGCTCGAAGCTGTTGAACTGTGGCAGGAGGACAGAAAGAGGGGTCTCAGCCCAGGCACTGACAGAGCCTTCCCCAGGACCCAACGATGAGCCACAACAGAGCTAAAATCTGCTGAGGGCCAACCCGTGTCAGACACTGTCCGAAATGCCTTAACACTGACCACCTCATCAGTGGCTCCCTCTGCCCTGTGAGAAGCCCTTCTCTGTTACCTTCCCTGCAAAGACAGAGGAGCTCGAGCACAGGCCCCTGGCCAACAGTGCTGCTTCCGGGACTGAAACCTAGGCAGCCAGACTCTGGCCCTGTGTGGTTAACAAAAATCTTCGTGGAAAACCATTTTCTTTCCAGGTATGGAAATTATTTGAGATGTTTTATGGATCTGACCCCTGTTGTGCCTTTGGACAGCTCTCTGTGTAGTTTTTCTCATTCCTCATCTGTAGAATGAAGAGGGTTGAGGAATTTATAGACCCCTTTTTTTTAGTCAGAGACTACTTTCTCCGAATGAAACCCCATGCTGAAGCCTCATGAAAAATAAGTTTAAGTAGAGGTGCCACTGAAACTGCAGGGCAATATTCATGGAGTACATGCATGGCCTCTGACCCTGGGCTAAGCCTGCACCTGCTCATAAACCTTTCAGTGCAAGAATGGTGCGTGTTCCCATTTATAGATGGAGAACAGAGGCACACACAGCTTGGAAATGGCTGAGCTGGGATTTGATCCCTGTTTATTCGTTGCACACACTCTGCTGTTGGCACAGGGCGTCCTCCTTCTTCCCTAGTCCCACTCTTGCTGACTGTCAGTGGCTGCCCAGGACTCCAGGGAGCACAGCTTGGAAACTTTAAGGCTCTTTCCACCTATGGAATTAAATTATTCTATGGTAGACTGCAGCCAAATTAGCCTTTTAGAACCTCAAAGAAATTGGGCTAAGCTGTTTAAATGAATCTATCTGTGGCTAGTAAAAATCTTAGAATAATAGGATAGCAGAGCCAAAATGGACCTTAGAGATCATCCCCTCCAGACTGTTTAGAGTTGAGAAAACTGAGGATCAGACAGGGGTAGATGCTTTCCTAAGGCCACACAACTAGTCTGTGGCCAACCCAGAAGTGGATTTAATGGCAGGTGCCCCGGGCGCACGCCCTGGGCCCCGACTTCTGAAAGGCCCTGCAAAACCCCAACTTTATACTTTTTTCTAATGACACCAAGCTTGGTTTCATATGTGCAATATATATATTCAAATTTTATTGGAAATAAAACATTAATAGTATATAATATATTTTATTTATTTAAAAATATGGTTAACATGTATTTTTATTTTCCCTGTCTCATTTTTTTAAGAGGCCCAAGATTTTCTTCTGCCCCTGGGGCCTCAACTGACCTTAATCCGCCTCTTGGCCGATCTGAGTCCAGAACCGGTCTATTGTCTCTTAATCATGCCGCTTCCAATTTTCAAGGTAAAAGCTTCCTGACCCACAACACTAGTCTTGTGATTAGAGCTTAGTCTCATTTCTGTGGGCAAGAAGTGGGAGGCCACCAATGTAATGCTGATAAATCAGCTCTCGCTCTCTCTCTCAAAAAAAAATAAATAAAATAAAAAGCCTGATTTGTAATGTTGGCCAATTTTCATGGTAGAAATACTCACACCACCAACACGTATCAATATGATGTCTGCTGGCTCACAAAATCCCAGACAATTTAACCATCAGCTCTTGTGAGCCAGTACAGGTCAACTCCAGCACGCCACTCAGCCTATCCATTATCATTCTTTATGACTAGGCAAATGAAGATGACACTTTCTGGAGGCCAAAAGTCAGACAGACACCCAGGAGCAAACTAAAATTGGCCTATCCCAGGTCCAAGGTAAGAAACAAGAGAACAGTGGTGAAAAGCAGTTTATGAAAGGAGGATGACCATTCCAAGGCTGAAACGAAAGGCAAGGCCAGGCACACCTCAAAGATCTCGAAGCCAGCAATGTCCAGCACCCCAATGAAGAACTGCCTCTGCATCTTGGTGTCCAAGGTCTTGTTGATCCTGACCACCAGCCACTTGAACATCTTGTCGTAGACAGCCTTGCCGAGAGCCCCAATGGAGTTGTTGCATTGTTCCATGTTCTGGCCCTTTTGCACAAACTCGTTGCCTACTTTGACCCGAGGTCTGGTGATGCCCTTCTGGAGTTCCCCGGAATTGAGACCCATGAGATGGGCGACTTTGTCAGCCACTGAGCAGGGATGGAAAGAAATAGGTGAGTGAAAGAAAGATGGTGCCCTGAGAAACTTAGTGCTGTCTCCTTAGGTGAGGGGAGGGTGGAGAAGATCCCATGTTGCCAATGAGAAAATGGAGGTCTGAGATGGTTTCCATGCTCACTCATGGTCAAGTGGCAAAGTAGAGTATAGAAACCAAAATTCTGTCTGATTCTCTGTCATGGCTCTCTGAGAATATCATTGTCTGGATGTTCAAGGAACATCCTTGGTTTACAGCATGTCTCTGAAATGTGCACGAAGCCTTGGAGAGCCCTGCCACTGGCTACCTCCTCCCTGATCAGCCCCAGCCCTACACCTACCCTCTGTGGTGTCCACTTCAGCTTGCTCCTCTCTGGGCTTCTGCTTGAACTTCATGTTGCCAAAGTGCATGATGCCCCCAGTCAGCTTATAAACACCCATCTTCTCCTCGGCGCTGAAGCCCAACACATCAAACGCCACCTGCAAGGCCACCAGGAGGATAAAACCAAAAACCTCCTGGCTTCTCATTCCAGAGTGGAGGCCACTTTACTGTCACTGCCCCATGGTGTGGACTTTGGAGATCAGACACACCCCGATCAGGGAGGTCTGTTTTTCTCCAAAGAGCCCAGACCAGATGTTCTGCAATATAGTCACTGTATTTGTTTAACCTCTCTGACCTCTGTTTAGTCTTCTGCAAAAGGGCAATACTGGATGTTCATAAGGATAAATCAGAATGATAAATAAATATTTGGCTCAATATTTGGTACATAAGAATAACTGAGGAGTAGTATAATTATTACCATCATTATTATTGTTAAGGCATCATGCTAGGCATTGGGAGAAGAGAAAGCAAAGATGCATCAGGAATCAATTGTGTTGTCAAACAGGAGAGATTACACAAATACTCCTAACAGGAGTCACAGGTGCTCAGTACCATAAGAGCAGGAGAAAGGAAGGGTGTAATAAGAATGTCTAGCTGGACTGGGAAGGGGAAACGAATGTGTGGAGTAGCCCTGGCTGGTGTGGCTCAGTTGGTTGGAGTGTTGTCCCATAAACCAAAAGATCATGGGTTTGATTCTTGGTCAGGGCACATGGCTAGGTTGTGGGTTCAGTCCCCAGTCAGGGCACACACTAGAGGCAACTGATCCATGCTTCTCTCATCACATTGATGTTTCTCTCCCTCTCTCTCTCCCTTGCTTTCCCTCTCTCTAAAATCAATAGTTGTGTCCTTGGGTGAGGATGAAAAAACAAATGCATGGAGTACATGGCCTTCTTAAGCTCCTATGGAATTCTAGTTTCTGGTGGAATCTTTGGGGTTCTCTATGCATTTCTAGTTCAATACTGCAAAGAGAAATTCTGCTTGCTATGACAGGCTTGGGAGAAATTCTACCTGCAATCCCAGAAATATCCGGGGCAGAATCTGGGCCACTGCCTGACAACCCTTAGGGGGACTCACCCCAATTCTGATGGCAGCGCATGCAAGCCCCCAGTTTCCCTCTTGACTCTCTTTGTCTTTCACCAGCCATTCCCACCCACTTACATCTGTGATCTGCAGCTCCTCCCCGTCGTCCATGTTATCCACCATGGTGACACCCTGGCTCACCCAGTGGTACTCTTTAGGGTTCGGGACCAGCAGCAAACTCTCTGCCAAGAGCAGGAAAGCAAGTTAACAACTTGGTGACAAATGTCTTTCTTCTCTTTCATTTTTAACCAATACTTCTAAATGCCTCCCGTGTGCCAGGCATGACAGTGTACATTGTGGGGGTTACAGGGATGAACAAGACGTGGTCCCCTCCCCCTGGGGCCACCCAGAGTCATGGAGGGACTTGAATAAGGTCACACGAGGAGCTTGAGAGTGGCAAGAGTGTCTCAAGGACTTGATTGTGCCCTCTGTCACTTGGCCCAGTACTTGGCATCTATGAGGCACCCAATAGATATTTTTGGAATAAATGAATTAGTATCTTTCTCCTTTCTCTATCCTTTAAAGAGAAGGTCCAACTCTAAGGCAGAAGGTAACACATGATAGCAGTGGGCAGTAATAATCACTTCATATAATAAGTATGGAACATTGTTGCTTTCACAAAGAAATGTCCTCTCTTATTTTTCTTCTTGGTCTTTGTTTTTTTCACTTTTAGAAGAGACATGGGTACAAGAAATACTTGCCTTTCTTTTCATCTCCACTATCAAGAAAAGCTACAGCTCCAGAATGAAGATAAATGGAGGCTACCACACTGCACCAAAGAGGCAATAGGGCTTGGTGGGGAGTGCGGTAAACAGGAAAGCCTTAGCTCCATCCAAAGAGGCCACCACCATTCCGCTGTCCCGATTAATGCCACATGGGAGAGCAAGCCCATAGCTACCAGACCTTCTGCTACTTCAGAGAAATCAGGAAATTGGTTTCTATTAATTAAAAGTACACTGCATTGAACACAAATAAAGCCCACCTATGACTCTCTTTGTGGGGATGGTGTCCAATGCCCTAGTTTCTGGCTGGGTCAGGAAGTGTATATATGGAAGATGGAGTCTTCATCCCTTCACCCACTGTGCTTACATCCTGTGCAGGTCTGCCAATGGCAATTGAGCAGATTGGTATCTGCCCAAGGGCATCCAGCCAAATGGATGAGTGCACTCTGCTGGCCAAATGTGAGCTGTGTCCCCGCAGAGCGCAGCCTGCTGTTATTGCACTGGCAATGCTGGCAGGGCTAACTGTGGTCCCTGGCTGACCTCTCTGCTTCTGTCTGAGCATCGGGCCCAGAGGCAGCAGCAGGTCCAAGACACAAGAGGTCTAAAGCGCCACATCCCAGGGCTGTGTCTCAGCCCTGAGTTGCAGGCATCCCAAAGCCCCTTTGTGAAATGGGCCAACAATGGAGTTAAGCCTCTTAAGGCTCTTGTGAGGATGAGGTCTGAGTAGAACTTTGAGAAGGTTCCCCGTAACCTACTCACATAACTTTAAACTAAAGGGATTCAGGTAGAACCACGGGCTCCACAAATGGGACTATTTTTGTTATTGAAGAAAGAGGACAAGTGAGTTAAGGGGTAGGCAGGCAGGCATAGAGATGTTTACCAACAAGTTCAGGCTTCCTGTTAGAGAGAATCTGGTAGAAGATATGGTAGCCCCTCTCAGCGGCTTGCTGTGAGATGACACGGGATTTCTCTAAGAGATCTGGAAAAGAATACGCAAAATGCCTGTAAGTTCAGCCCATTCTGCCTGGAGTGCAGGGTTCCTCTGCACAAGGCCCAGTGCCGTAGCCGGTCATGGATTCATTCTTCCCTCTCCCCCGGACACACGGCTTCAGGGGGCCCTGACTGCGGGTGGCGGCAGGGAGGCTACACTCAGGAGGGCCCCCTGCTTGATGAAATGTTCCTCTGTTGCTATTTTGAAGCTCCTAACACTTTTTGAACAGGGGCCCCTCACTGTCACTTTGCACTGAGTCCCATGCATTAGGGAACGGAGCCTGCCTGGAAGAACCCTCCGAAAGGGCCTGACTCACAGCTCTCGATGTCAGCTCCAGCCAGTTTGCCTGTAGTTCCGAAGTGGATCCGGATGAACTTGCCCTGAGCAGGCAGGAGAGGAGAGGGTCATGAGGGAGTGTACGTGTGGCTCTAGAGCAACACGTGGCCCAGGTTAGGCCGCAGTCACTCATAGACAGCGCGCTGAATTCAGAGGGCACTTTGGGAATGTAACTGGGCCAGATGTGGCGGTATGCTGAGTCATGGATGTCCCATGAAGATGGGCAGGGGGGGTGGATGGACTTTGGGAGCCCAATCTTGGGTCTGTGAGGCAACCTGTAGGTTTGAGAAGAGGGCCCACTACTTCCAGACATTGCAAATCTCTGGCTCCCCTGTCTGACGCTGCAGCCCCAACATCACTGTGTTCCCAAGTTTCTGTGTTTAAGTCCCTTGATTTGTGTACTGATGTGAGCTCTGGTTGATGTAGAGCTTGACATAAAATCTCTGGGAAGGAGATACTGTGACCTGCCTAATCCCATTGGTGCGTTTAAATCAGCACCAATTCACTTACCTGGAATGGGGTGAGGGTACCTGTCCCACCACCCCCAGGGCCCACCGTTTCTGCTCTTCACACTTACAAAGCGAGAGGAGTTGTTGTTCCTGGTGGTCTTGGCGTTCCCAAAAGCCTCCAGCACAGGGTTTGCCTGGATGATTTGATCCTCCAGGGAACCCTGCCCCAGAGAGAAACACCAGAGGTGGTGTGGACTGTGAGCTACTACCTGGGGACCCAGGGGTTACAAGTGACAGTGGCTTATGTGCCAGAAACCAGAAAGAGAACAGGTTTGGGAGGCTAGAAAATTGGGGCTGGAGAGGACGTGGTAGGAGGGCCACTGCCTGATGACTGTCCCCCTGCAGCCTCTGATGTTGGAGGGGCACCTGGCCGATGATGATAGGTCTTGATTCTTAGCTGTTGTTTCCTCACTTTGCTCTTGGTGGAGACCCCTGAGCAAGCTGGACATCCTCCCTGGGCATCCCTGGTCTCTACCCCAACCCTCCTTCTCCTTGTCAGCATTTGACTGCTGCCACTGGCACAGCTAATGCTCCTTGTGCCCCAGGGCCTGTGTGTGAGATGGGGCCTGCGCAGCAGAATTCATCCTGTGGGAGGAGACCTGGGTCTGCAGCCACCTTCTCCCTATGTGACCCCACCCAAGTTGCATCTCTCCAAGCCTCAGTCTTCTTGTCTGTAAAATAGCCCTAACCCAGAGAACAGCTATGAGGGTCACAAGGGTGCTGCCATGTGGGCCCAAAGATGGGGTGGGCTGAGGCTTGCAGACCTGAGCCTGCGCAGTCAGCCCTACCTTCGAATCCGTGGACTGTTTGCCAGTTCCTCCGATATTGGCAAAGTACTGGATGACCTTCTTCGTGTTCTCAGTCTTGCCAGCACCAGATTCTCCACTGTGGGTGGCCAATAGGGGCAGACAAGTGAAGCACGAACAGGGGAGCAGCAGCAGAGGAGAAGAGCAATAAGAGGTACAGGCTGAGCATGATCACATTTCACCCTTTAGCTGTGACACGAGGGGGCGGTGGCTGAGGGACATGGAGGCTCCCCTTAGTTTAGCGGGTGCAGATTTACTAGTCTTGCTAAGCCCACTTGCTGCCTACAGGTTTCTATACAAGGTCCCATCAATTAATTTAAGAGGGCTTATTTACGCATGTTAGACACAGACTTAATTATATGTATATGCACTGAGGGACAGAAGGGACACTTACGTGATTAGCATAGACTGATTTTCACGATCTGCAGGGAAGAAAACAGTAATCAGGAAATATAATTAGGAAACATTTAGAAACTAGTCATTTAATATCATCTTTGCCAAACAGCCTGCATCTCCCTACATCCCACCCGACTTGGAGAGTGACCACAGAAGCCAGGTGAATCTGAAAAGAGGATCCTGTGGGGCCTGTGGTGACATGCCTGCCTCTGCATCAAACATCTTTGCAGGAAGGGCCAAGAACTGGTCAGCCACCCTGTTTCTACCAGCCTGTCCCTTAAAGCTACACAATCAGAAGCAAAATATAGAGAAATGATAATAAAAATCACTTCATGGGGCCTCTGTACTGTATGGAAGAGATCATGCAGGGGATGGTTAAATGTTGACTTGAGTTCTGGGCACGTTATTTAACTCAGCATCCTGGCTTTTGTGATGCTTAAATGAGATAGGGCCTGAAGTAGGGCTGGTACTTAGCGAGTGCACTTACTGAGCACTGGTATCTGGTATTAATATCCCATGCTCTTGCTATTCAACATTTAGCAAAAAACTGCAACAGGTGGTGCAGGGTCAGGGTTGGGATTGGGTAGCTCGTGGTTCTCATGCATTTGGAGCAACAGTGGCAAAGGAGCATCTGTCACCTACCACGAGAGTCCCAGCATGCCCCACCCCACGTACCCATGAGCATGTCATGGTAGGCATTGTCCGAGATGGAGAAGAGGTGGGGTGGCATCTCTGTGCGCTTCTTGCCTTTGTACATGTTGGCCACTCGGGCCCCATAGATGGGCAGCCACCTGTAGGGGTTGACTGTCACGCAGAATAAACCCGAGTAGGTCTGGTGGGAGGGAAGGAAGATGGTTAGCTGGCGCTTCCTTCTGCTGCCTCCCTCCCTCTGGGCTCCAGCCTGTCACAGAGCAGCCTGGCTGGAGATCACTGGGAGCCTGGAGAGATATAGCGGTGTCCTCTCTGGGGGCAAAATCTATGTCTGAGTCTTTATTCAGTAAGCAGAACAGGTCTTCTCCTTAACATACATGTTTCCTTTTCTTTTGGTTTAAATGTTTGAATAGATAATACAGTCACTGCATGGACAAACATGTAGCAAAAAGTTCCCCCAATCACTCAGTTGCCTGCACCGACCTCCCACAGGTGAGCACTTTCTAGTAGCCGCTTGTGCAGTTTCTGATGCATATACAAATTCAGAGACACATTCTTATGCCCCACCTTGTTTTTAAAACTAAAGATAGTATTTTATAATACTGTTTTATGTATTTCTTTCTCTTAATATATATTAAGTAATATATATTACTTAATATAGCTGGGAGATTTTTCCATGAGAGTTCACAGAGATTTCTGGGGTGTTTTAATAGCTATGCAATGCTCTCTGTGTGGGCACAATGCCCTACCGGTGGGCAGTTGGGTTTGGTCTACTCTTAAATAAAAGAGACATCAGCTTCTTGTTTCATCCCAAGGCAATTTTGTAAGAAAATCATCCCATTAAAAGAATCAGAAAAACCAATGAGGGAGTACAAGAAATTATATGAGCAGAGAATAAGTGAGGGCAGGAAATGGCCAAATCCATGGGTGCCCTTCTGTGGTTTCCAGACTTTCCCTTCTCCTTGCTGGACCCTCATATTGATCTGCTGTCCCCACTCTGTGCCTCTTTACTGTTCAACATTAAGACTTTCCACTTTGGTCCAAGTGGGACTCGCGCCCCTCTACCACCCTCCTCACTCCCCGCCAGCCCCAGCTTCTCCTTAACATAGTAGTGATATGTTAAGTTTTACAGGGAATCTTATTGATTTGTAAGTATGATATACAGTGTCTCATCCTGGGGCTCCAGCCATTGGATTGCTCCTTCCCTCCAGCATTGTGTCAGTAGGGGTGGTAGAGGGTGTGCAGACAGAAGCCTAGAAACCAGTTATATCCTTGTTTTGGTTAGAATGAAAGGAAAGGTTCGCCATCTTCCTTACAGGAGGGATATGAAAGGGAAGCAGTTAGAGCTGTGGGGCAGCCCCTGCCTGTCAGAGTTGTTCAAGCAGCACCTCAGGAGACTCCCAGCCCTGGCCCCTTAGGCCATACTCCACAGAGCCTGCAATCCCTTAGCCCAAAGGCATGGTGTGGCCACCCCTGGGGAGCAAGGGCTCCCCAGCGTGGACCTGCAGAGTGACCCTGAGTAAGCCCCAGCCCTGAGCCTGGCCATCCAGCTTACACAGACATTCTCAGCCCAAGCTCCAGGCTCAGGCAAGGAGAATGGGGCTCTTCCCAGACCTGAGATCCAGTGGCATCCTCACTGGCCTCCAGGCACAGCAAACTTCATTACGATATTCAGGCCCAGCAGATATTTCCAAGAGCTTTCTAGAGACCTGTCAGCTCGGCCTGGGGCTACGATGCTGCTGGGGGCTTGACTCGGGACTAAAGTAGTATTGAAGTGGGTCGAAGGAAGGAAGCATGCAGCAGCCATCTAGGCTGTCACAAAAAAATCCCCAGAAATCCCCAGGGGCCCCTGACCTTGAAGGCAGGCTCCACCTCACCTGTTCCTATCAGATAAGCATCCTTCTGTTTTAGTAAAGACACCAGAGGGGCAAACACCCATGCTGAATCCAGCCACCAGCACTTTTAGGAAGTCATACTTCTGTCTTGGGATTTCCAAGAAAGTCAGGGGACTGATGGTACCCACTTTGCTCATCCTAGCATAGTGCACAATGTTTGTTGAATGAATGATTAAGTGGGTGGATAGAATGAAGGAAGAAAAGAAGAAAAATGAGGGAGAAAGGAAGAAAGAGAAAGAGGGAAGGATAGATAAATGAATGGTTGGATAGATGGATGTATGGGGTGGGACAGGGAGGGACTTCTAATCAAACCATATAAAGTCATTAAAGGGAAAATGATATTTTGATTGTGGAGTCTGCAGGGGTGGGGTGGGGTGGAAGACTTCTGGGTGACAGCTTCAGCAGAAGGTATCTTCCCCTGCCTGCGGAGATGGTGCCATCACTGAGGTGTCGAAAGTGTGGAGTGGAGGTTCTAACGGGTCAAAAATACAGTCTCTATGCCCTTCTTTGAGTCGTGATGTGCAGTGGTTGCTGAGGAAGGTAGAGTAGCTGCTCCCTCCCATCAGGAGAGTGGCAGGAGGTCTGCACTGCCTGCTCCCTTCTTCCCACCAGCCCCAGGCACTCACATAAATCCTCATGTTGATGTAGCGTTGGCGCAGATTGTCTAGGACGCTGGCCTCATTCAGGAAGGTCATGTCCGCCATGTCACTGGCCTGGTAAAATTTAGGTGGGTTCATCTGCTGGATATCATCCTTCTTCACGGTGACAGTCTGGGGGAGATGTCAAGGCATAGCACGTGAATTAAGGAATAGTACTGTCACAGTCACAGCAGCATCTGGCACCAGTTACCACACACACACCGTCCTGGGAGGAGCTGGGGTCAGGCATCCAGTGGGCCCAACTCCTGGTCCAGCCACGTGCCCTGTGCAACTTGGGAAGGGGAAGGACTTTTGAGGTCATATGAGCCCTAATTGCCTGCCCTCGGAAGTAGGGATGACAATAGCCTCCACGGCTGGTTTCTGGGAGGATTACATGAATTTAAGTGGGATTATGGAAAAATGCCTTGGAAGCTGTGAAGTTCCCTCCCTACATTTGGAGCACCTCTGGCCTATGCTTCTCTTTCCACCAAGTCCATTCTGGTAGCTTATCAGACCTTTCTTGCTGATCCCAGGGACACTTTGCAGAGATGTGACTCTTGGCTCTCTGCATTGGGAATTAGTGGTAGTTTCTAAATAGTAATGAGCTTTTTCATAAAAAAAGGGCGTTCTCCTGCTCCCACGAAACCACTGTGAAGGATAAAATTGAAAGCAAGCAAACCTGACAAAGAAAAAGGAGACAGCAATGAGTGTTGGGCAGTAGGTGTGCAGCATTAAGAGTTGGAGCTCCTGTGCATGGTGGGTGAATCCTGTCCCCTTCTGCACTTGGTTTTTCATCTGTAAGCGAAAACTAGCACCAGCTCTTAAGTTTCATCATCTGGGGCCAAAGCCTAAGGAGTGATCCAGAAAAAAAAAATCTTCGCACTGCCTACAGCCTGAGATGTGAGGCTTAAACACACATTTGAATTTTGAGACTTTTAATAATTTACGAGTCCAATAGGCAGATAATTTGTTATCTTGACAATTTTGGAAAATCCACCCAGTAACGGTTACCATACCCCTAGTAGGTGAAGCAGATTTTATTCAGAGTCCATTTCCAGTAGTTTCCACATCTCTGGACTTTGCCCATAGGCAAACGGTTATCTCTCAACTTCAGCCTTTATCTTAGGAATCAAGTGAGTCAGTCTTTTTGTCCCAAATCTGGCTAGATGGTGTGTCCACTGCAGATGCTCACAGAAGTATTATCCTTAAATTGTATCCAAAATGGGGCCTCTGGGGCTCCACTCTTATCGTTCATCATTTCTTACAATGCTGTAATGCTCTGCCCTTCTGAAAACTAGGTTCCTCCTGAGAATTAGGCTTGACTTTTATGTTCAAATCCACTTTAATCCAGCTATCGCCTCATCTCTCTCCTATCACTTCCCTGGAAGAGGGGTGCAAAGTAAAGCTCAACTATTGCAAATTCTCATCAGGGAAAGTCTCTGGCTTCTCTTATGCAAGAAATCAACCAAGGACCGACCTCACACTCCCCCTCTGCAGCTACCATGGGGAGATGGCATGGCGAAGGAGAAGGGATACAGGTGTTTGAGCCAGATGCTCTAGCTTTGAATATGAGTTCATCACTGTGACCGTGGGCAAATCACCTAAAATCTTCTTAGTCCTACTGCAAAATAGGATCAGTAAATCCTGCTACATAAGGTTATCGACAGGATTAAATACAATGGAGTCTGAAGCAGGGTAGGGATTTAATAAAACAAACTTTCTATTCACTTTCTCAAGTCACCCCTCATAGTTAGACAATGTTGATTAGCAGAGGGAGTGGTGTGCTGGTAAACCATTCGTATGGAAAAAAAATCTCTGATTTGCACGATTTGTTAATTCCCGTGATATAAATACTTCCATCATGGCTGATGTCAAGCTGCCAAGGGTTTAACAACTGGCTGCAAATCCTGAATGTTTAGTGTTGGGTGCTCACAAGCCAGGACAAGCCAGCCCCAGCACCCCACTGCCAGGCAGCAAGGGACTCAGGAGCCACCATCTATTATTGCTCATGCAGCGGAAGAGCTCACCCAGTTTGGTCAGGGCTCCAGGCCCTGTCTCACATTCCTCTTGCCGTCATGGGTACATAGTGCTTCCGCTGATGGGTGGGGTGCTCACTCTCACTTTTGGAAAACAGGTTCCACATGAGAACTGTCTGGGACTTTAAAGATGAGTAACTCATGACAATGTCTTGTATATACGTATTGTGTTAGAGCATACAAAGTACTTTCCTATGTCCTATCATGTTGGAATCTCTATTGTGAGAGAGCCAAAGCTCAGAGAGGACAAGTGTCTTTCCCAGGGCGACACAGCTTGAGTGTCATTGTGCCTGAACTTGAATTCGGCACATGGGACTCATAGGCATCTGTTCTTTTTGCCACCCTTCCTCCTGAGCAGAAGCGTGGACAGCAGAGCCTGAGTGTCTGCCACTTCCAAAGCTTAGTTTCAACCTGGAGATTATTTCCCACTCACCTGGTTGGTGACCGTCTTCACAGTGACTTGGTCCCCCTGTTCAGACTGAATCTCTCCGGCCACGAAGCCCTCCTTCTCGTCTTTGACCCAGCAGGACCTCTTGATGTCATAGGGTTTGTTCATGGCTTCGATCCTTTCCTTATCAGGAGGTGCCAGGAAGGGCATTGGGTCCACATCGTCCCCACATTCGCCTTTATATCCACCGGGCATTGTGGCTTGGGTGAGGGAGAAGTAAGGAGGAACCAGGGGTGGGAACCAGGACTTCCTTAGGTGCTGTAGGGGAAAGAAAGCAAGGACAGTTTGTCAGAACTGATGTAGGGCTGAGGCGAAGGCCCTGAGAGAGACAGGGAGTTGCTAGCATCTTTCATGTCACTTCGGCTATCTTGGTAACATTAGGTCTTAATTACTTAGAATAAGCTAATAACTCCCCAGGGCTGTGTATCCCCCACCACCAACAAAACACGTCTGCATTTTTTGTCTGATACACCCCTTACACTAAGGCTGTGAGGTAAGGCTGGATCATTTTGTGGAGGAGAAAGCTAGAGCCAGGAGAGGTGAAAGCAAGGACTTTTAACCATAAAATGCGACAAAAAGATTATTACCACTTGGTTTTCACTGTCTCTTAAGGTATGCACAGAGGCCACAAGCCCGGGTAGTCCCAGAACTGCTGTGGCTTGTCCCCAACAGAAAACACAGCTATTTTCCTTTTACTGTGGTTGCAGACATCTCAGAATAGTAGTTACTTTCATCTCAACTTGGAAATTCTGGTCTTTTTAAGAAAAGTACATTTTATTGATTATGTTATTACAGTTGTCCCATTTTTTTCTCTCTCCTGAGTTTCTGGTCTTAATTGGACCCTCAGTTGGAGGTTATTGAAATCTACTAACGAAGAAGTACACGTTTAATCACTATATCACAAATTGTTTTTTAAAATATTTTGATAACTGTATTTTAATACCATCAGTTTCCTTTGTAACCCTATGTAGTTTATTTTATGCATTTTAAAACACTAGTCCGATCAGAGGTCCACAGGCTTTACCAGATGCTAAGTGACACCTGGCTACAAATAGCTGCCCAGGTTCGGTGATTACCTCTCTTAAGATGAGGCCAGCCTGGGCTCAAGCCTGGGCCTCTTAGTTTCCAAACGCAAACAGTTTCACCAGACCACCAGGAAGGAGGAGAACTGGGTGACTTAGATTGTCTTGGGAGAGAAGAAACTTATTGAAGTTTTGGGGAGGGTGTGATTCTGAGCCCCTTTGCCAGCAGTGTGGTTCTCCAGGCCGAGTCCAGCCTCAACCTTTAAATAGCCCAGCTGGAGATGGAGGGTCTCACTACTGTGCCCCTGGACCCCTGCTGCACTGAGCTGTCCTGGGAGGGGCCCTGGTAGAGGTCCTGGTGTTTCCAAAAGAGGCTGCACCAGGACAGGCAAGCAGTGGAGGCAAAGCCAGACCGTTTCTCCTCTTCTCATCTCCCTGTGGGGTCCAGCTTAGAGGGTTCTGGCTGGAGCCTGGGTTCCCCAACCCGAGGGCCGGTCCATTTCATAGAAACTACAAATGAGAGGAAGACAGTGGGGGTCTTGTGCCATCTGGTGAAGTCTATAGTTCCATTGGATAAAATGTTTTAAATTCAGGTAATAAAATATATAGGGTCACCAAGAAAACAAATAGCATTAAAATATAATTAACAAAATATTAAACATGTATGACATGGTAATACAGGTGCTTCTTCACTAACACATCAAATAACACAATCTAACAACAGGTTTAATAACCACTGTTCTGAAGCAACAATGGGAATTTTAAGAATCTTTTCAGCTTTTTGCTACAATTGTAACATGATATGAAAATATAGGTGACCTTTGTTGCTGACAAAGTCACAGGTACCGTTAACATGACTGTGATTTGTTGCCTGTGTTAAAAGGGGAGGCAATGGTACATTTCAGTTGAAGGCAGTGAACATCACGACGGGATGATTTTCCCACGGAAGATTCCCGAACCCAGGGTAAGAACCCTGCCTAATCCCTCCTGAGTCCCGTCACTGAGGAACACTGGGCCAGGAGTCCTTGGTTCCCGCCAGTAGCCTTGGACAGTCTTAATCCAGCATCCGGGAGACTTGTGTCTCACTTAGCTGGGCCGCAAGTCACCTTTGGAGTTCAGTGGCCTCCCCGACCCCTTTTAGGGAAGTTATGATTGCTCAACATGTACCTCCTTTTGCCATTTGTTGTCCCTGCTGGCTCAGTTGCATGGTCTTTTTACTGTCTCATTTGCCTGGTTCTGTTTAATATCACCAGGGAGATGAGACCAAAATCCACATGAAAAGAAAGTGCAAGTATCATCCAGGTCAGATTAAAATGCATTAGACTTGTCATTAAAGCAAAAGAAGTGCTTCTGAGGGCTGGGTCAGAAACCCTCCTTTGTTTATTCCAGCATGATTGCTTGTACTTTTTTAATGGTAGTTTCACTGTGAACCACCGGCTAAGGTGTTATTGCTGTTGTCCTGGCCTGGTGGCCTGGGGCACCAACCCCTGGGACCAGGCATACTTGAGGGCCCTGCAGGCCTCCGACACCAGGCTCCACCCCTCCCAGAGGCCACCAGCCTCCATCCCAGTTATGACCCCAACTCCAAATGCCCCCTGCATCCAAACCGCTCCTGTCCGCCCCTCTCCTGGACATTGGCTCTTTCCAGGCATCTTGATAACCAAGACCCATTTAAAAAAAATCAAGAACCACAAAACATAAAAATTTAGCTCACTGAGTGCAAAAGCTAAAAGGGCCCTCAGAGGGAAGAGATGCATTACAAAGCAGGGAAAAGGCAGGGTGGGGATTGAACACAGCATCAATCCCGCACCCCCTCCATTCCTCCCTGCCCCCAAGGGTGGTGCAGTGAAGTGGGGCTGATTTGGATTTGAATCCCAGATGCTCCTGCCTCATTGTGGAATGTAGCTCAAGTCCCCTAGGTCCAAGTCCCTTGGAACATTGAATGAGATTCCCACTCTGCAGCCCCTGGGTCAGGCAGTTGCTCAAAAAACGCTTATCCCCTGCTCCCACTTGGTCGTCTCTCTTCATTACATCTACTTACCTCAGGTGGCTCCTCTAGGAACCCCCACCCCATTTCCCATCTCTCCCAGAACCCGCTATGGTACCCACCTGAGACCACAATGGAAGAGACTGGGTGCCCAGCAGAGGCTGGCCATTCCCTTTTATACCTGCCCAACAGGTCTGAGCCAGCAAAATCTTAAAAAAGAAAAGAGCCCCCAGGGCTCCAGTGGGCCAGCTGGCCTCGCCTTCCAGGGCCCGGCTGGATGCTCCCGGGTCCCTCCGGGGGGATCAGTGAATGCCCTAATTCTGGGACATTTGCCTTCCTCCCATTGCCCTTCTGGGGAAACTGATGACCTCAGCCCAGTGGTGCAGGCTGTGGGCAGAAATAGAACAGCCAGCTAATGAGTTTTCTTCTTAAAGCTGTAACTGCACTCATAGAGGGGGCTGACTCTCTGGGAGGAAGACCCGGGTTGACTCATCCAAAGCCTTTAGCATGGATGAGTCCAGATGGTCAATTGGTAATGGCTTTGTCCCTTTCACATGCTCAGGCTGCAAGGCTCATGTGAGACTGGACTTCCCTCATCTAGTCATGGCCATGGGCCTCCTCCAGCCCACCATGGCCAGTAGAGGTCTGTGGTATCATGGTGCAGTGCCAGCTCCCAGTTCTAAAGCCAGCTTTGAGCTTGAAATGCTTCCCAGGCATTTCATGGCCCTGAGCAAGTCCTTGCCCACTCTGGGCCTGCCTTTCCTGTTTGTAAAATGTGATGAAAGGACTCTGGGATCCCTTTGTGTTCTTCTCAAGCTGGGCAATGGCCTCTGGGTCTGGAGGGAGAAACTGCTTGAGGGACTTTCTTCCTGGCCTCTGCTATCATTCTCCACCTCAAGGTCCTTAATTTACTTTTTCTTTTAATTGAGAAAACATTAACATAACAAAATTAACCATTTTAAGCAAGTAACTCAATGGCATTTAGTATATTCACAATGTTGTACAACTACACTTCTATCTGGTTTCAAAACATTTTCATCAGGCCAAAAGGAAACCCGCCACCCATTAAACAGTTTCTCCCCTAGCCCCTGGCAGCAAACAATCTGATTTCTGTCTCTATGACTTTATCTGTTCTAGGTATTTCATATGGATGGAATCATAACACGTGACCTTTTGTGCCTGGCTTCTTTCATTTAGTATAATGTTTCCAAAATTCATTCATGCTGTAGAGGTTTAGCAGTTCATTTCTTTTTATGGCTGAATAATATTCCATTGCATGGATATACCACAGTTTTTCAATCTGTTCTTTCATTGGTGAACGTTTGGGCTGTTCCCACCTTTTGGCTACTGTGAGTAGGGCCACTATGGACATACATGTACATATATTTATTTGAGCACCTGTTTTCAATTCTTTTGGATATTTACCTAGGAATAGGATTACTGGATCATCTGGTAATTCTGTGTTTAGGTTTTTGAGAAACCTCTATACTGTTTTTCACAGAGGCTTAACATTCTCACTAGCAAGTCACAATTCCAATTTCTCCACATTCTCACCAACACTTGTTATTTTCCTTTTTTTTTAAATCATGGTCATCTTGGTGGGTGTGAAGTGGCATCTCACTGTAGTTTTAATTTACATTTCCCTCATAACTAATGACATTGAGCATCTTTTCATGTGCTTGTTGGTCATTTGTATATCTTTGGAAATATGTCTTTTCAAGTCCTTTGGCCACTTTAATTGGGCTGTCTTTCTATTTTTTGAGTTGTAAGAGCTCTTTATATATTTTAGATACTAGTTCCTTATGAAGTATATGTTTTGCAAATATTTTCTCCCCTTTTGTACACTTTTCCAGCTTCTTAATGTCCTTTGATGCACAAAGTTCATTTTAATGAAGTCTAGTTTGTCTTTTTTTTCCTTATGTTGCCTGTACGTTTGGTGTCATATTTAAGAAACCACTGCCAAGTTCAAGGTCATGAAGATTTGTCTCTGTGTTTTCTTCTAAGACTTGTATGGCTTTAGCTTCTGTATTTAGGTTGTTGAGGTCTCAATTCACCCTTAGAAGAAAAAGGAACCCGCCTTAGCACAGAGCTGATTTCCCTTTTTTGTCTCCCTGCGTTTAGGACTGAGAAGCAGCTACTTGAAACTCAAAGAACCTTTTATTTAGTACACATTAATGTTTTTCAGATGCTTTCCATTATCACCTGATCCCTGCAGCATGCTATTGTACTCTGACAAGTGGAATTAGTGATGAAGAATTGTATTAATAAGCACTTACACCATTGACCTTTATTAGCACCTGCTCTGCCTGAATACTTCACACCTGAGTACCTTGCTTCTCCCTTGGTGGACCTCAGTTTCCCCAAAGGTGAAATGAGATTTTGGCTGAGATGCTTCCAATCACGGGTGTTGTCAAATGCTGCTGAGGTGCCATTCTTGCCAACCTGCTGCTCCCCAAATTCTCACAACCTGATGGGGTTTTTATTTTCTTTAGCAGAAGAAAATTTAATGGGTAGATTCTTGTGCAGTAGTCTGGATTGTAAGAAGATAAAAATGGAGCTACTCTGGATACAGCAGGGGGAAGGTCTTTGAGGACAGTGCCTAGATATCCAGGCTAGGCTGTAGGGAGAGCACTCCCCTGGCTGTAGGGAGAGCACTCCCCTGGCAGCCAGGCCTTGAGTCCATCCTTGGGATGCTCCACCCAAAGCCCGGGCACCCAGTACTCCAGCTTACTCTCACATGATCTTCATCCCCTGGCTAATGAGAGCAGGTGCCAGTGAGAAGAAATGAACCCTGTCCCATTGTGATTCTGGGAGGAGATATCTCCTGGTAGCAGGTTTTCCGTCTGGGCCCCAGCAGGAAAGAGCACACTCCAATGGGGTCACTACCTAGCATCTAAAAGGGCAGGGTTAAGGGGAACCAACGGGGGATGACGAGGCACCCTCCACCCCTGGAGAGGTGATGGGAAAACCACCACATCTCAGATATGGCTGTAGGAAAAGTGTGGCCCCCTGGGGGACGGCACAGCTATTGTCCAACCAGACAGAGCAGGGACTCCATTATCTCACCTGCCTGCTCACCCCTCCCCTCCCCTTGTCTCCTTTGACCAAACCTGACAGAAGTGAGAGAGCAGGGACCTGGGGAGGTAGCTGGTGGAGGTCAGCATCCTGGGACAATAAGATAGGGAGCTGAAGGGCAGCAAATGTAACTGAAGCAAATGTTGGCAATCCAGTACCTGCCCCTTGGTCTCTCATGGTTTGAGCTTTTCACAGGGGACTTTTTAATGGTCAGCATTCCAGAAAGTTGCATTTTAGTAAGCATGCTTGGTCTGGGGAAGGTCCTCAAAGTAACTGTCAAGTGACTACTACTTCCCAAGAGTAGGTGGGCACATGCAAAGGCGTCTACCTTTAAAAATGCAATAAGAATCACACTGGACTTGGACTCACCTGGCTCATAAAGATGGGAAGGTTTAGTGATGCCTTTCTATAGAAAGTATGCTGACTCAAATGCCCTAGAGGAAAAAATTCCCTGGAGTCATGGGTTGGTGTTGGTACAAAAAAACAAAAACAAAAACGAAAACAAAAACAAAAACAAAACAAAGTGTTCCCATGCCCACCAGCTTATTTTGATCCTTCCAACAAACTGCGCTGGGAGGTGGGTCAGATGAATTCTGACCTGGTTTTTGCAGATGAGAAAATAGGCTCAGAGGGGTGAAGCAATTTGCCCAAAGACACAGAGCAAGTCAGCCTCTGAGACAAGGCTTTGTTTTTCGTTCTAGCACTTATCACTGTCCAACAAAGCGTTATAGGTGTGCTAATGATTTCTGGGCTCTTTCCCTCATTGAATGTAAGCATAGTGAGGGCTCTTGACTGGGAGGCAGTAGAATGTGGTAGTCAAGAACTTGGACTCTGAAACCAGATTCTCTGGGTTTGCCCCTTACTAGTTGTGTTAACTTTTTGTGCCTCAATTTTCTTGTCGTAAGTGGGGACAGTAGTGGTACTTACCAAGTAGGCTAGTTACGGACATTAAATAAGTGCATATATGTAAAGTGCCTGGCATCTATTAGATGATCAGTAAATATTGGTTAAATGAATGAAAGCCCCCTGGTTTGTGATGAAAACAATGACTCTAAGCACATACTCTGTTCAGGCTGCAGTTGCGATGGGAATGATTCTTGGCATCTATATCCAGAAACCCCTGGATTTGGCATACGTTCACAGAGGGCTGGTCCCTGCCCCCAAACAGCTGGCTTGGGAAATAGGCCTGCTGGCCGTTCTGTGTGTGTCAGTCTCTCCCTGCCCCTCCCTTTCTTCCCTCCTTTGTCAAGTTCCTTGAATTCTGTGCCAAGTTCCTTGTTAGACCCCAGTGAAGATATACAATTAACTAGACACATTCTCTGCTTTCAAGACTTTGCAGCATTTCCTTGTGGCCTCTGGTAGGGGAACACTGTGCTGCGCACTATCATGAGAGATGGGGACTGGGGAGGGCAGAGGAGGTCCAGGAGAGAAAGGTGGAGGGGTGGCACCATGATCAATCCTGTGCTCTCTATTCCTCCTGCCAGCCTGAGGACCCCCACACTCAGTGCCCTTGGAGAGCCCCCCAGTACCAAGACCAGGACCCAGTACCTTAGATGAAATCGAGTTCTTAGCCAGCGTATGTGGAAGTACAGTACATCAGACCCCTGTTCAAATTCAGGACCAGGAAGCTAAAGCTACAGATTTCTTGTTGTGCGCCAGGCCCTGGGCTTGAACCAGCTCTTCCTGGAACAGGACCCCTTTTTATGAAGCAGAGCACCAGCTGTGAAAGGTCCACAGGCAGGCCTTTCCCAGCCTGTGGGAACTCCTGCTATTGGACACTCAATAGTCACTTGCTTCACACGTCCCTGGGCACCCACAGGTGCAGGCCCTGCATTGATTGGGTCCTACCGCTTATGAGGCTGGTCAGGATGAAGAGGGTTGTGTGTGTGGTGTGTGGTCTTCTCTCCTCACTTAAAATGAACAGTGTGGCCTTGTCCATTTGGATACTAAGTGTTGGCTTCTAGAACATCCTTAGAATGTAGAAATCTCCCATGTGGAAGAAATTCCTTGGTTTTGAGTCTCTGTTCTGACCTTGGGCGAGTGACTTAAACTCCATGAGCCTCAATTTTTTCACTATAAAATGGTAATGATAACAACAACAACAAGTAACCTCACAGAACTGATGAAATGATCAAGTGGGATTATGGACTTGAAAATACTTAAAAAAACTTTTGACTGATCACCATCGATCAATGATGTTGAGCACCTTTTCACATGCTTATTTGTCACCCACGTTTCCTCTTTGGCGAAATATCTGTTTAGTCCTTTTTGCCCATCTTTAATCATCAGGCAGTTTGTTTTCTTATTATTAATTTCTGAGAGTTCTTTATATATTCTAGATACAAGGCACTGGATATGCGCTTTGTAAATATCTTCTCCTAATCTGTGGCTTGTCTTGAAAATACTTTGAAGTGGTGATATGCTGCCTACATGTTAAGGGTCTCCCTGAATGACTCAGAATGGAGATCCCAAGAAATTCCACCTTCACCTACTTGTGTTTGTCTCCTTGGCTGCTTTCTTGGATCATGATGGGCTCCTCTGAGCAAGGTCAAGTATTAGAGCCATGAGTTCTGATAACTTGGTTAGGGCTAGTGGTGGGAGGGGAGGGAACACGACCCAAATATATTTATCAGACCTTGGTGTACTTCAGCTGGTTTCTGCAGGTAGCTGCAGGGTCATGTCCCCAGCAGCCCTGGCCCCTTATGGGAGCATCTCCTTGCTTCGTCTTTGACCATCCAGCTCCACGTTCCATATGGTTTGGATGTGTAGGTTACCGTTAGGCTGCTGGGGCAGGGACAGGAGGGACCCATGCCTCAAGGCTACTCAGGCTCTGAAACTCTCTCATCTGAAGAAGGGCATCCAAGGCAAGCCTCAGGCTTCTGGCTCCTAGCTCCACCTTGTAATCCCAGGCTCCTGCCTCAACTCCTTGGGGGAGCTTTTTATTTTATTTATTTATCATCACCCAAAGACATTTGTTTTTTCATTGCTTTGAGAGAGGGAGAGAGAGGGATGTGAGAGGGAAACATTGATCAGTTGCCTCACGTTATGCAGCCTGACTGGGGATTGAACCCATAACCTAGTAATGTGCCCTGATTGGAAATCAAGCCCCTAACCTTTTAGTGTACAGGGCAGCATTCCAATCAACCAGCCAGGGCTTGGGGGTGCTCTGTGGAAGCCCAAAGGCGGTCCTTCCTTTCCCGCCCTCTCCTCACTACCTCTCCCTTCTTCCTTTAGGAAGCTCTGAGCTGGCTTTCTGTAGAAGGGAGCAGAAGGGGAAATTCTGCAGAAAACAGCTATCAGGGTGGTCAAACAAATTGTGAGAATAAAAAGTTGGAAATGGCCTAAGTGTCCATCCATAGGATATTAGTTAATATAGTAAAATATAAATAAAGTTAATTAAAGGTACATAGATTTTTTAAAATTGGAAATTCACCTTCCTTGGCATGGAGCAAGGCCCATTGCACACTGTTAGGTTTTAAATAAAAAATGTTATAGAACAGCTCAACCCATTTTTTACAAAATGGCACCTGTGTGAACAGGTGTAACAAGAGCTTATCTGAAATGATGGTTGTCCAGGTGACTATACCCGCTAGTTCTGGGTGGTGGAATTTCAGGTGATTTTTTTTGTCGTTGTTGTTAAATCCTTTCTTTAAATTTATCACTATTGCCTGGAGTTTTTTCAACAAAAAAGAAATATTTTTAGGATCTGAAATGAATTTTTTTAGGGAACACAGGAAACAAATGTCAGTTGGATGTGTCTCAAGAGGCTCCCTTCAGTTTTTCACCCCAGGGTGGTTGTGGGAGGGTGTTCCAGAAGCTGCATTCCCAGCTGTTGTTTGCTGCCTTGGAGGAAAGGGGGGGATCAGTACCCTCCCAGGAGGGTTTTGGGATGAAGTCTTGGCAGGTGAAAGAAAGTTCACAATGTGCTCCTTAAAGACCAAACATGGACATGGAGTCTGAGCCCAGAAATAGCCCCTTACTCCAGAGACCCTTGGAATTCTGCAGGGTCATCTCGGGGACTGGAAAGACTGCGCAGGCCCCTGCCGGAAGCCTCTTCACAGGCTCCGAAATGGAAGATGGGGACTAGGACACGCCCCCCTGGACACACGCTCTGGAATTGGGGCAGAGACAACATGGGACCTAGACAAGGAGTTCTCCAAACTCAGCCCAGTGTGAAAAGTCTCTGATTCCAAGCCAACTGGAGATTTTGTAATTAATCATGATTTCTGTGGGATCTCAAAAATACTGCGGTCAAGCTGCTGAAGATCTATTTCTCCAGCTGCATTTCTTTCTTTTTCATACTACATTTAGACTTACATCTCAGTTTGATAGTACTTGGCACCGAAGGGCCATTTTTTATCTTGACAATATCTAAAAATCTTTCCAACTTTCATCTCTCCATCCCCACATTATTCCTCTTGATGAAGAGATACTTACTCTTATTTTTCCAAAGGAGGGAGTCTCCTTACTTCCTGTCAATCTCCCGAGGTCAAATAAAGCAGAGTGTTTGAAGAGCTCGGGTGGATTCACACCCAACTTAACTGGGTGATCTCTTATTCATTCATCCACCCCATGCATCCATCAACCATACATTATCCATCCATGAACCTATGCATTCAACTACGTACTATCCACTCATCCATCCCTTCATCATCCATCACCTATTCATCCATCATCATCATCCATCCACGCATCCATCCAGCATGTATTTATGATGCTCCCTCTGGGGCCAGGGACCCAGCTGGAGTGAACCTTGACCTTATTCTTGTGCACTCTATGAGGACAGCATGTCTGCCCTTGGTGTCATTGCAGAGAGGCAGGGAGCATCTTACTGGACACACACAGTGCAATCTTTGAATACTTACCTCACTTCCTTACCTGGGAGGATAATAACATCTATTTCACCAGGTTGTTAAACAAATGAGGTGTTAACAGGGACAAAAAGGCCCTGTATGATTATAAGAGCCTAGGTACTCAAGTAATAGCAGCTCCAAGGAACCCTGCCTGGTTCACTCCTGGGCGTCACAGAGACCGGCAGAGAGTAGGTGCCCAGTAGTTTCTCCTGGATGCAGCCTGGTCCATGACCCAGCTTCTGAGGTCAGATGGTATCAAGCTGGACATGACCCTGACTCTGGGCACAATTTGCACTTCTGATATTCAGAGGCCCTAGTGAGGAGAAAGTTCTGTAGACTCCTCCCACATCCCCAGAGAAGAAAGCTCTTGAGACAATCAGGTGGACGAAAAGCTTGGGAGCTGTGATGCTGAACGAGCCCATAAAACAGAAGACACTTTTAGGGAGTAACTACTGTGTTGAGGGATTCAGGTTCTGATTTTCCCAGAGAACCTCCAGACCTGATAAATAATCAGTCTTCGGTTTCCCCTTCTGTCTTCTGACCTGCCTTTTCCCCCTCTTAATATCCACTTTCCTCCTCATCCCCTGGTTCTGCGCTAAGAGTCTAAAATTAACTCCTTAAGGGTCAGCATCTGGGAAGTTAAAGTCTCCCGGATCCTGGGGACTTTCCAACACATGGGAATACACACAGACACACACACAGACACACGCCCACAAGCTCACACATGCAGATTTGACAGCTGAATTTGTCAGGAGCCAATAGATTCCTGAAGACTGACCTCAAGCACAAAAACCTTCCCTGAATTCCCCGAGGAAGTGTGACATCAACGCTCCAATTCTGGGGTTCTTTTTCTTTTTTTAAACCCTTTTTATATTAATAATATAACAAATAGGCATTTACAAATAACCAGTGATGTACCAAGTTGGGGGATGGTGGGAACAGTTGGCCAGGGGTATAGGCAACAAGGGGGTGCATTGACTGTAGAAGATTTAAAAACAATAATGAAAACTGAGCAGAAATCAGTCTGCTTTCTTTTTTAAAAAACATCCTACACTGACCATTATCAACAATACCAGTGACAAATACTCCCCCCTTGTCAGGGATGCTGCTCAGCCCACCCTGTACCCTGTACTTGGGATGCCACTGTAAATAATAGTAGTAATGATGCCACCAAAATATGAAAGACGTGTTCTTGTTTTACAATAAGTAATCAGAAGGGAAGGAATCCTGATACCTGCCATATAACATGGATGAACCTTGAGGTCATTATACTTAGTGAAATAAGCCTGTCACAAAAGTACAAGTTTTGTACTATTCCACTTACGTAAGGGTACCTAGAGTAGTCAAATTCAGAGGCAGAAAGGGTTCCAGGGGCTGGAGGAGAGGGTAACGGGGAGCTGTTGTTCAATGGGCACAGAATTTCAGTTTTGCAGGGTGGGAAGAGGTCTGGAGATGGTTGGCGGTGATGGTTGCACAATAATAATGCACTTAATGCCACTGAACCGTACACTCAAAACTGATTAAAATGGTAACTTTTATGTGTATTTTACCACCATAGAAAAAAGCCAGGCGTGATCCCAGCACCAGCTGTAGAGCCCTGAGGCAAAGTCGGGGCCACACAGACCTGCCTTTCTCCATCGTGTAGCCTTGGGCAAGTCATATCGAAGTTGGCAGCCTTAGTTTCCCACTCTGAGAAATGGGACTGGTGTCGGAGGAGTCAAGGCAGTTTAAACACACCAGTTAACAAATCCATATAGGTAATTCAATCTCAAGAATTTAATAGAAGATTTTGTTGGCTGCTGGGTCAGTGGTCCCCAGCGATCAGCTTGAGCAGAGGCTGGGAGGGCTGAGGGGCAGGGCTCAGGGGAGCGGAGGGCAGATGGAGGGAGGGGAATCAGGTTCCCGGCCTGGGTGGACGGCGTGGCCTTATGCAAGACTGAGGCTTAGGAGTAGGGGGGATGCAGTGCCTTCCATCTGAGGACTCGGATTCCATTCAAAGTGCTTTTCTGTGACCTTCGTGTAGCAACTGTAGGCACCGTTGTGGTGAACTGATTAGATTTATTCAGAAGACACTGGCTGGAAGCTTGGTTGGGAAGGGTATGAATAGTGCCCACTGTATATTTTGGGAGCCTCCTGGGTGATAGGGGAGGGACACCTGCAACACAGTGAGGGGGGAGGGCCTGGCTTTGGTGCCAGCATGCCCACTTATGCTTTCAACAAATATAATGAGCAAGGGCTCTTCCTGGAGATAGAGTGCAGCAAAACCCCTGCCCTCATGGAGCTTATGTTTTATTTTGCCAGGGCAGCAGAGAACTGGAAAATAAACAAGCAAGTAGATGCATTGCATTTTACATGTTCATGAGTGCTGCTAGGAAGAACAATAAAATGAAGTAACTCAGATGAGAATACAGGATTGGGGTGAAGTTCAATTTTAGATGGGGTGACCAGGAATGGTCTGTAAAAACAGAGACTGAAGGGAGTGAGGGAGGCACAAGGAATAGCAGGTGCAAAGGCCCTGAGGCCAGCGTGGGCCTGATGTGTTTGAGGGGTAGTAAGGAGGCTGAGGTGGCTACAGCAGGAGAATGGTGGGAGTGAGGTCAGAAGGAACAGAACTGGGGAGAGGCAGAGCATGAAGGCATGAAGGGTCTAATAGGTAACTGTGGGGATGTTGGGGAGCACTGGAGGGTTTGAGCAGCAAAGTGGTATAAGCTGACTTCAATGTTTAAAGGAGCCCTTTAGCAGTGTGTGGGGAAAAGCCTGAAGGGGCACGAGTCAAAGCAGGGATAGCTGTGACAAGGTGAGGAGGATGCTGTTGGGCCTGGGTCCCAGGTGGAGGTGGGCAGATCCGCACAGAACAGGGAGCCCTGGGGCAAATCCTCTGAGAGCCTGGGAGCCTGCAGGGCTGAGCCCTCCATAAGTCATCCTGAAACCACCTCTTCTGACACCACCACTCATCAGCCACCTCGGCTGGAAACCATAGCGTCAGTTTACATGTCTCTATCATTGTCACTCCCTGCCACCTCCAGTGTGTCACGGAGTCCTGTGCAGCTCTGAACCCACTGGCGTTGCTGCATCCCCACTGTGATGTCCTTTAGGGTGTGAGGGTGCTGCCCTGAACACCATGCTTCATCCAGTCAGAGCCCAGCTCCTTAGCACCCCTCACCACCCATAACCAGAGCATCCTGGGGCCAGACCCTCCTCTCTCCACTCTCACTAGCAGACATTGACAGCCATATAATACCAAAGGCCACCGCCTACCTGCTTCTCCTCCGTCCAGCCCCACCTGGGGAGGAATCCTCCTCTCACTTCCCCGAGGCTAGCCGAAATATTCCAAAATGACACATTCAGAATGATTGTTGATTTTGTGAGGTGTGATTGTGCTATTTTGGTTTTAGTTTTTAAAGTCTTTATGTTTGTGAGTAAAATAATACGATGTCTGAGATTTCCTTTAAAACACACCAACAAAAAAGAGTAAATGAAAAATAAAAAAGGTGGGGGGAGAAGAAAAAAGATGGTGTTGGTAACTGTTGGACCTAGGAGGCCAGGACTTGAGGATTTGCTGGTGTCTTTGTCTCGACTTCTGTGGACTTGGAACTTTTCCATAAAAGTGAAATAGGAGCACAGCCCTGCTGAGGCTGCTGCACTTGGGACAAAGTCCCAACACTTTCAGAGAGTAACTAGGTGGGTGCAGATCACTGACGCCGTTCAGAATTTCTGGCTTATGCTAATACAAAGCAAACAGACTTGTAGCTGGTTTTATCATTGGTGTAAATCCCCTACAGACTGTGCAACCCCTTACTGCCTGGACCAGGGTAGATGGCTCCCACTGTCCCCTCCCTGTGCGCCAGCCTATCTCTGCCCTGCCCCTACCCCACCTAGCAATCTGAAGAGCCTCCTTTCCCAGGGAACCTTGTAGTGCCCTTTCCTATGCTGTTCCCTCTGCCTGGGGCGTCTTTGTCAGTTTTTTTACCTGCTAACTCCTGCTTTTCCTGAGGACCTAGCTCCTGTATCACCTTCTCCAGGAAGCCCTCCATGACCTTCCCTACCCTGTCTTATCCCAATTGCTGTCCTGTTCCCACTCTGCTGGAGGAGCCCATCTCTGTTCCTGATGGGAGAGTGGTGACCAGGTCCTCTTGTTCACTGTTACAGTCAGGGCCTGGCACACAGTGGGAACTCAATAAATATTTGTTGAATACATACTTGAAACTTTGTTCTTATTTCCATTTCAACATAAAGCAGACCCATTCCACCTCCACCCAATTGTCTTGCCTGCCTTGATAATAAACTTTTGTTAACACTTCAACAGCAGTTTTAAGCCGAGTATTCCATTTTAGGATGAGGCCTTTCAATCTAGGTAGACTGGGAAACCTTAAACACTCACAATGCAAACCATCCCCTGGAGGAAGATGTCCCCGCCCTTTGCCTTTTGATAGTTCAGCTGAAGGACTCAAAAGGCTGCAGCTGCGGGGCCTGAAGGTGCGTGGTGCCTCTGAGGCTCCGCCTGTGTGTACCTCTTTAGGACAGGGGAATCGCCTGCAGACCTGGGCCTCCCCTAGACCAGCTCGCGGCCAGCTCAGGTGCAGAGTGTTCAGAGCTCCTCACGTGATTCCAATGTACATCCAGGGCTAAGAACTGTTAGCTTGGGTCAGACACCAGCCCTGTGGGGAAGGGCCAAATGCTCTAAAACGCCTGTGCCTTCCGAGGGCACCGAAGGCTGACCATAGGGCCAGCGGCCACAGCTAGCTCCCTGGCAGGTGAGTGAGGGACAGGTGGTGTCTTGTTCCTGTGTGTGGGGAGCCTGGGGCTCCTGGTGTGGCTGTGACCTTCCCAGCCCTCTGTCTAGGCATTGACCGGGCACTTTGCTCTCGGTCGAGTAATGAGCCTCAGAGCTGTTTGGGGGCCGGGAAGGCCTGATGTGGTTTCACTCTCCCAAAAGCCGGTGGTCCGCCTGGCGGGGGGCGGCTCCCAGATGGCCTTGGCCTGGTCTCTGCTGTTGAACTCTGCCTCAGTTTACAGAAGCTGTGCTCAGTGGCCCCTGGTTTGTTTCCAGAATGGGTAAGGAGGCTGTGGTAGTTGTTGGGTGTCTTCGTTTGAGCTGCAGAACCTAATAGGGGGCTTGCATGGTGTGTGGAGCAGTGTCTGACCACACAGCAGCCTGTGGATCTGGGCGCCCTCTGCCTTTGCTTGTGTTCCCGCTCCCCGAAGTGTGCCTCCAGACATTTTTCACCTGTGGGGATTGTCCACCCCATTCTGCCCCCTCCCACAGAGGGACTCCTGCCTCCCCTCTGGGCCAGCATGAGCCGTGGAGGGAGGCCTGGCTGTGTGCCTCCTGCATCACACATGGTGTGTGTGCGCATGTCTTGTCCCTGTTGGTGAAACCCTTTGGGGAGCCAAAGAATGCAGAGCTGGGGTCCTGTTCCTGGGGCCTGCTCCCCCTCCCTGGGGTTCTACCCCAGACCCAAGGGTGCCGGCTTGCTGAGGTATGCACCTTGGAGCCGAGGTTGACCTAGTTCTTCCTGGGGAATGAGCCTCACTCACTCCAACTCCGTGCGTAGTTAATTTAGCTTAAAATAAATCCCACTTTGAAGTGACTGTTGATGTAGGTCTGAACACACTGAGGATGTCCATGGTATAGATGATGGAGAAATTATCCACATGGTGGAGAAATGTGTGCCAAAACCAAGTATCAAGGTCTTCTTCTGTAATTGGTCCCTTGGCACACATGCAGAGCAGCTGGGGTGCATGGAGAGTGTGTGAGGTTGGTTAATTTGGAGGACAAGTGGGGTTATAGGGAGTTAATGCTCAACACATTTCTGAAGTATTTAATTTTCTAAGCTATGAGTATGTATTAATTTAAAAATCAAGAAAATACTGCTATAGAGAAGCCAACTCTTGGATGCTGAGATATATATATATATATATCTAGATATTATATATATATAATAGATATATAAAAATATATATATTTATATATATCTAAATATATATATCTAGATATTATATATATAATTATATATAAATATATATAAATATATATATATTTAAATCCTCACCTGAGGACATTTTTTAATTGCTTTTAGAGAGAGGAAGGGAGAGAGAGAAACATTGATGCAAGAGAGAAGTACCGATTGGTTGCTTTCCTGTATACACCCGAACTGGGGATTGAACTCACAACACTTCAGTTATGGGATGATGCTCCAACCAACTGAGTCACATTGGCTAGGGCTGGATGCAGAGATATTTCTCAGTTTAACACAGTTCTCAGTTCAAGAAAGATGCTCACAGCCAAAGATTGGTTGGATGAGGGGGAGGTATGGGGAGAATGGCCTGTAATGCCCCAGCCAGAGAAAGTGACACAGTGCCATTTACAAGACTTGGCTGGGGCCCGTGACTGGGCCTCTGCCACCTGTCACCAGGGCAGGGGTTCACAGTGTGTGGGAACGAGCAGAGCTGGCCTGAGCGTGCATGTGTGTGTGTGTGAAAATGTGTGTGAAATAAAGCCCCTAAATTAGTGACGTTTGTCTAAATAACCAGTTTGGCTTTTCTCTGGTCACAGACTCAGAGAAACTGCTGGTAAAGGGTGACAGGGTAGCTGGCTCCCCTGGATGCTACAAAGAGCCATGTGAGAGGAAGAAAGCTCTCTCTGAACTGTGACTAGAGAAGCCTCTGAAAGTCAGGAGGATTTGCTTTGCAGGTGACTTTGCAGGCCGTCCCCCAGTGAAGTAGTTTGGTCAAATCTATGACTTTCAAACTGATTCCTCAAGACACCTCAAGGGAGTGGGGAGGACCCTGTCTGATCTGAAGATGAACTTTCTCTGCTAATTCCCTCTCACACAAGCCTTTCACTTGATATTTGACTTGAAGCGGTGCCCCTCTGAATCCCTGGATCTGCTTTCAAGGTTCCTTATACATGTATTTTTGGGATGTGGTAGAAAGAGATATGGTTCCCATGGCAACAGTTCTAGAGCTAGACACTGCCTAGTGTCTCCCCAGAAGCAAAAGCCTGTTATCCCCCATACCAAACTGGTCTCTAGGTGCACTCAGAGTCTCATGCACTGGGCTGGCCGGGCCACTTACAGCGGGTGAGGCAGCAGTGGGGTGGCCACATGCAACAGAGAACTTCAGAGGCGGCCGCCGTCATTTTCAGTACCTAAAACATGTGGTTCCCTATTTTCCAACATCTCACCCCCTGTGTTAAGGGACCCTCTGATGCTGGCTTGGTATTTTCCTAATGAGATCTTGTTACAGATTGTTGGTTGCAAAGCTTAGTGATCCAAAGCATGGGCATAGGAGTCAGATCTAGACTGAAGTCCTGCCTCTGACACGTAACAGGTGTAGGTTTCTGTGGGCAAAGACGTCTGAGACAGTCTCCTCACATGCAAAATGGAGCTAATTCCACCTTACTTTTAATTTTGCTTCATTTAATCCTAAATGTCTAATATTCTTGTCACATAATCAACATGTCTTGGCCATTGCTCCCTGAAATAGGCCCATGACACTAGTTTATTCCAGACTTATAAAATACCATATGTCTTATCGCTTAAGGTATAGAACATAGCTTCTTGCTTGAATACAAATCTCAGAATCCAACTGATAGCCCTCTTGATTGTTTATTACAGAAACTAGAACTCTCTTTTGAGATGGTGGTTTAAAGTATGTTGTAATTAATGGCAATGATTTAATTTTTTGTCATAAAAAGCAGCTTTTTCTTGTTGAAGGGGCAGAATCTGGGAGTACCTGAAAGTGGAAGAAAGGATAGCACATGGTTGTTCTCTGGCCTGAGTTTCCAGCAACATTAGTCCTCCCCTCCCCCTGAGGTGCTGGCTTCTGATGTACTGCTGGAGGTAAAGCTGCCTCTAGTGTGAATTTTTAACTGAATTAATCTAAAGCCTGAGATCATCTTAAGCCAACTTCTGTGAGGCGCTTCTGCTGGTAAATGCACAGCAACCGAAGGACCGCGGACGCCACAGAGGCCTCTCTACTCTACATGGCGGGTGAGGGAGGTGACCAACGGGACGTGTCAACAGTATGGTTAGGAGCTCCCTTAATGTTCCTATGAACCATTGTGTCACTCTCCAGCTCTGACTGTGTGGGGGCGGGGACAGGGGATTGGTCAACTCCAGGAAGTAATTTGCATTTCCCATTCTCGGAATTGCAGACAAGTTGTAGGCTATTCCGTCCCAAGCTCTTAAGGAGGCTAATGCTTCAAAACACACAAGTCACCATCATGAAGCCTCTGCTCTGAGCCCCAGCTGACTTGTTCTCCTGTCTTGCTGTGGCCGGCTGGAGGCATTTTGGTTTAGGGACTTGTCCTTGGCCTGGTAGCTGCTGTTAAGAGACTGCCTCTGACGCTATCACTCTGCCGTTCTTCCTCAGATTCTCTTCTTCCTCCTCGTCTCTGCTGGTTCTGCCTTCTCTTTGGCCCTAATACGACTGTCACCAAGACTCCATTCTTGTTCTGTTCTCACACAGGTTTCATCTCTCTCCTCAAGACATCAGTCTGGGCTCTCTACTCGCTTATGGAATTCTCCAAATTGTTTATACTATTCCTTCCAACTTGATATGTCTAAATTAGCCTTTCCTACCAAAAATATTCCTAGCGGTGATACACTTAAGAGTAGTCAGTAGACCTTGGTCTTCTTTATCCAGCTGCCTCCTACTCTGGCCCACCCTGTCCATTTGGAAACAGGTATTCATTATATACTTGTAAGAAGTGTCATTATCTGCTGTCTTGTAGAACATTCAAACTTGGCCTGATATGAATCATGTTTTCTAGTTGAGGGCCAACTCCCTTTGTGACCTTATCACCCACCACTCTTATCCAACAAATGTTTGAGTACTTACTCCATGCCATGCATTGTGACGGGGCCTAGGAATCATACCTAAGACAAACATGGTCGCATGGTCATTGGGAGTAGGGGGAGGAAGAGGCACCAGCAAGAAAGTATTGGGTGGTGGTAAAAGCTATGGAGAAAATAAAACAGGCGATTGGAAAGCTACTTAGATTCTTAGGAAAGACTTGCTGAAGTGAGCTGGGGTTGGCCCACTCGGGGCATCATAGGTACTTTGACTTTTCTTCTAAGATCACTAGGCAGCCAGGAGAGGGCTTTTAAGTGCGGGAAATCACATAATCAGATTTTCTTTAAAACATAGTGTGGCGAGGGTGGATTTGGACCAGGGCCAGGATTGTGTTCAAAGCCTTGGTAGGGTTGCGGTTCTGATGCGGACCGCTGAGTGGAAGATATAGGCCCCAGACAGGGGACACCTGGTGGGGCTACTGTCCCCCAAGTAGGTGGAGGACGGATAGCACATGTTCCTCCTGTCCTCCCCCTTCAAAAGGAGTCATGAGGTGTGAACAGCATGGACTGGGGCAGCAAGAGGCTATGATGCAAGCCATGGCCGCCTCCAGGAGGCGATGCGCCTGTGTCTTTGGGATTGCAGGCCTTTCAGGGCCAGGGCAGTACCCCACTGTGCTGCGGGACCTGCTGTGAGGGTGGGACCTGTAGTGGGTCCGACTTCAGAGCCAGTGTAGACAGCAGCTGGATCCCCTCAGGGCAGGGTGTTTGGAAGCTTCCTGCTGAAGCCTCTCAAGCGGACTCTCTCCAGCACGTGAGGGCATTACTAAGGCGCAGCCGAGGAGGCGCTGTGGCTCTGGAGCTGCTTTAAGGAGAGGGCTGAGGAGGTGCGTTGTCTGTATCAGAACTCTCCTCTCTCTTCCCGCCCTGTGGTGGTTCTGTCAGAGCTGAGCACCCTCTATGCACGCTGCTGCCCAGATGAGAGAACCTTTTACTTCTGTTGCTGCAGCTACTTAAAGAGACAGTCCTCGAGTAGAATGGGGAAAAGACTGTGAGGTTTGCCCTGGGGGCCAGCTGTCAAAGGCGTCGATGTTAGGGTATACCAGCGGGCGCAGAGAGAACAACTGCTGTCATGCAAAGAGAACTCATCTCAGGAAGCAGAGAGGTTTGAAGAGGAAGCTGGCTGGGCATGCTGAGCAGGAAAGAGCAACTGACCTTGAGGTCTCTCGAGGCCAGACAATGGACAGTGAAGCATACCGAGGCCCTGCAGGCCAAGCCGGACACTGTTCAAGGCACCCAGGATGGCATCTGTGCCTCCCACACAGATCAGGTGGTTTTCAGTGCTTAGCAGGCTCGGGGAGGAGCACGAAAGCTCTCTGTGAAGGATGTCATAGTGGAGAAGGCAGAGAGCCTTGACGATCAGATCCAAGATCCGAGTGACACCCAGGATAAAGCTGCTCAGATTCTGGCTGGTGGGGTAACCAATGGTTAAGGTTTTTTACAGAGAGGAGCTGGAGAAGGAATTGGGTCCCCTTCTTCAGAACACCGCCAATGAACCTTTGGATCTGCCTGACCGCCCCCATGAGACATTTTTATTTTATTTTATTATATTTTATTGATTATGCTATTACAGTTGTCCCATTTTTTTCTACCCTTTAGCCCCTCCACCCGGCACTGCATCCAATCATCCCCTCTTAGTTCATGTCTATTGGTTTGTACATGTCAGTTCTTTGGCTTCTCAATTTCCTACACTATTCTTAACCTCCTCCTGTCTATTTTTTATTATTTTGTTTTGTTTTGTTTTTTGTCAACACTTTACCGCCACCACTTTCCCCAACCCCAACCACCCTACCTCCCACCCCATACCCTCAATTCTTCCCCCATTTGGCTTTGTTGATGGGTCTTTTATGCATGTTCCTTGATGACCCTTCCCCTTCTTTTCCCCCATTATCCCTCTCCCTCCTCCCCTCTGTTACTGTCCGTTTGTTTTTTATTTCAATGTTGCTGGTTGTATTTTGCTTGCTTGTTTGTTTTATTGATTAGGTTCCACTTATAGGTGAGATCATATGGTATCTGTCTTTTACCGCCTGGCTTATTTCACTGAGCATAATGCTCTCCAGCTCCATCCATACTGTCGCAAAGGGTAGTAGCTCTTTCTTTTTTTCTGCTGTGTAGTATTCCATTGTGTAAATGTACCACAGTTTTTTGATCCACTCATTTACTGTTGGGCACTTAGGTTGCCTCCAGTTCTTGGCTATTATAAATTGTGCTGCTATGAACATTGGGGTGCATAGGTTATTTTGAATTGGTGTTTTGAGATTCTTAGGGTATAATCCCATCAGTGGAATTGCTGGGTCAAAAGGCAGTTCCATTTTTAGTTTCTTGAGGAAATTCCAAACTTTTCCACAGTGGCTGTACCAATCTGTATTCCCACCAACAGAGCACTAGGGTTCCCTTTTCTCCACATCCTCACCAGCATTTGTTATTTGTTGATTTGTTTATGATGGCCATTCTGGCTAGTGTGAAGTGGTATCTCATTGTGGTTTTAATTTGGATCTCTCTGATGGCTAGTGATGCTGAGCATCGTTTCATATGTCTCTGGGCCCTCTGTATGTCCTCCTTGGAGAAGTGTCTGTTCAGGTCCTTTGCCCAGTTTTTAATTGGATTGTTTATCTTCCTAGAGTAGAGTCATGTGAGTTCTTCATACATTTTGGATATCAAACCCTTCTCTGAGGTGTCATCGACAAATATATTTTCCCATATGGTTGGTTCCCTTTTCATTTGCTGATGTTTTCTTTACCAATGCAGAGCCTCTTATTTTGATGAAGTCCCATTTGTTTATTCTTTCCTTTATGTCCCTTGCTCTAGGGGACATATTGGCAAAAATATTGCTGCATGGAATATCTGAGATTTTCCTGCCTATGTTCTCCTCTGGGACTTTTATAGTGTTGCGACTTATATTTAAGTTTTTTGTTCATCTTGAGCTTATTTTTGTGTGTGGTGTAAGTTGGTGGTCGAATTCATATTTTTGCATGTAGCCGTCCAGATCTCCCAACACCATTTGTTGAAGAGGCTATTTTTACTCCATTTTATGTCTCTGCCGCCTTTGTTGAATATTAATTGACCATAGGGACATGGGTTTATTTCTGGGCTCTCAGTTCTGTTCCATTGATCTATGTGTCTGTTCTTATGCCAGTGCCAGACTGTTTTGATTAATGTGACCTTATAATATAGTTTGATGTCAGGCATTGTGATCCCTCCTGTTTTGTTCTTTCTCAAAATTGCATGCGAACAGCATATGTGTGGGTCCTGTTTTCTTATCCATTCAGCTAATCTGTCTTTTAATTGGAGCATTTAATCCATTTACATTTAAAGTTATTAGTGATAGGTACTTATTCATTTTTTCCCTTTGTACTTGTGTTCCTCTCTCTCACTCTTTTTTTCTTCATCTTCTTAAAGCAGTCCCAAACACATCTTGCAATGCTGATTTGGTAGAAGTGTATTCTTTTAGCCTTCTTTTGTCTGGGAAATTCCTTATTTTGCCTTCCATTTTAATCGAGAGCCTTGCTGGGTAGAGTAGTCTTGGTTCCCTTCTGGCTTGTAGTGTTCCTGTGGAGAAGTCAGCTGCTGGCCTTATCAGGGCTCCCTTGTATGTTACTTCCTGTTTCTCCCTTACTGTCTTTAAGATTCTCTCTTTGCCTTTAATATCTGCCATTTTAATTATGATGTGTCTTGGACTGGGTCTGTTTGGGTTCCTCTTGATGGGACCCTCTGTGCTTCCTGGACTTGTGTGGCTTTTTCTCTCCTCAAATTAGAGAAGTTTTCCATCATTACTTTTTCAAACAAGTTTTCTCTTCCTTTCTCCTCCTGGTATTCCTATTATACGGCTATTATTACATTTCACGCTGTCCTGCATTTCCCTTAAGCCCTCTTCATTCTTTTGGAGCCTTTTTTCATTTTCTTGCTCTTTCTGGGAGCTTTTTTCTACCTTTCTTCCAGCACACTGATTCACTCCTTTGCTTCATCTAGCCTGCTTTTGATTCCTTCTACTGTGTTCTTTCAATTCAGAAATTGTATTCTTCATTTCCTGTTGGTTCTTGTTGATAGTTTCTATGTCCTTTTTCATGCTGATATAGTTTGCAGTAAGTTCCTCATAGTTTCCCTATAGTTTTTTGTAATTCTCACTGAGCTCATTGAGTTCATTGAGCTTCCTTATAACCATTGTTTTGACCTCAATATCTGATAATTTAATTACCTCTATTTCATTTGGCAGTCTTTCTGGGGATTCCTCCTTTCTTTTTGATTAGGGGTTGTTTCTTTGTCTTCCCATTATTTGGCTGCTGGAGCAAAACCACAAAGCCCAGGAAACAAAGCCATGACCACAAAAATAACTACCCCCTGCAATCCCACTGTCAACAGCAAATGAGCCAGTATTAATAAGGCTGTAAAGAGATTAAGACTATTATAAGAAAGGAGAGAAATAAACTATAGTAGAAAATATAGTGACTTAATATGCACCAACTTGATGGACAAGAAATGAATGTTAAAAAGCTATGTAGTAAAGAAAATATCACAAATCATGGAGAAGACCACAGAGGATTTCATCTCCGTAGCCTCTGGTATTCACCACTGTTTTTCCCTTCTGGATCTACATTTGGTGATGTCAGATGTTGACCCCATGTGACCTTAGTCAGTCTACTCTAGACTTCCTGGGATCTCCTGTCTGTGGCTGTCTCCTTCAGTTGTTAATCTAGTCACTCTCCACTCAGCAGTCAGGCTTAAGCACTATAGGGTGGGGCAAAATCCCTCCTGGGTTGGGGCTAAGGCTGCTGCTGCTTGGAGGGCAGTGGTCTGTGTGAGCTTGATGGCTGCTGCCTTATGGGGGATGTTTCAGCACTAGGATTCCGGGGTCTACTCTCTCAGTTCTCTCCCCAAAGTATTCGTCCCCAGTCTGTCCTCAAGGGCCTCTAGTCCACTCTGCCCCTCCTTTGCAGGGATCTACTGTCTGTGGCTGCCACTTGGTGCTCAGCAGTGAGGTTTAAGCACCACAGGGCCAGGGCAGAGTCCTTCCTAGGGGCGTGGCTATTGTTTCATCTCAGGCGGCAGCTCAGGGGAGTGGTCTGCCTGAGCAAGATGGCTGCTGCTGGATGTGGGATGAGTCAGCACTCGGACCCTGAGGGATACTTTCTCAGTTCTCTCCCCAAAGCTTCCGCCACCTTGATCCTCCTGTACCTAGTTATTTAAATGAGAAACTCATAATTTGTTGAGAGGAAGGAGGAGAACCACTCTGATTTATCTGGATTCTACCACTTACTACGGGAAAATATAATTTCTGGGCACATGCCCCAAAGCCTTGCTCCCAGCTTGTATCATGGACCTGCCTTCTCATCTTTATAGTGGCACAATTTATCCAGTTGTGTTTGACCTGTTAACTCTCATAACCTGCAGTTCTTGCCGTTGGCTTATATGTGGAATCTAATGAACAAACTGAACTAACAAGGAAAATAGAGACATTCATAGGTAGCTGGATGACAGCTGGGGGGTGGGGGAGGTTAGGTGGTGGAGGAATTGAGCAAAAAGGAAAAAGGACTCATGGACAGATGCAACAGTGCGGTGATTGCTGGGGGAGTGGGATATAAGGGCACTAAATGGTAATGGAGAAAATACAACAAAAATTTTAAAAAAATAAATTGAAGAAAATTCAGAGTCCACAAATAAATCCTAGATTTGTGGTCAAGTGATGTTTGACAAGGGTGTTAAGACCATTGAATGGGGAGAGAATAGTCTTTTCCACAAATGGTGATGGGATAACTGGGATAACATTGCTTTCCACAAGCAAAACAATGAAATTGGACTTCTCAGTATTTATAAAAATTAACTCAAAGTGAGTCAACAACCTAAAGTAAGAGTTGAAACTACAAAACTCTTAGAAAACACAGGGCAAGTCTTTATGATTTTAGATTAGGCAATTGATTCTTAGATATGATACTTAGGAAGCAACCAAAGAAAAAAGTAGATAAATTGGACTTTTTCAAAATTTAAAGCTTTGTTCTTTTAGGATTCTATCAAGAAGTGAAAAAACAACCCACAGAATGGGAGAAAATATTTGCAAAGCATATCTGGTAAGCATCTAGTATCCAGAATATACAAAGAACTCCTACAACTTAATAATAAAAGACAGGTGACTTGATTTTTTAAAATGCACAATGGGTTTAAATAGACATTTCTCCAATGAACATATACAAATAGCCAATAAGAACATGCAAAAAAAATGCTCATCATTTTAAAAAACCACTGATTATATACTTTGAAAAAGTGAATTCTGTGACACGTGAATTAAACTTTTTTTAAAGTCATGCTAATGTAGGAAAGTATATAAAAATTATAACAACAGTGTCCTTTGCACCCACTAGATGGTTATACCCCCCAAATAGAAAATAACAATGTTGTAAAA
>PVJD01012499.1:0-39322 GCA_004026545.1 Mormoops blainvillei | reverse complement strand
CTCACTCCCTCTGAGCCCCAGCACCGGGGTAGCAGTTTAAAAGCACCAGTGGCACACAGCAGGAGACTGAAGTGTCTGGCTTTAAGGCGAGGAGACGTCTTTGTCCATTTTCTGGGCCCTCCCCACACAGAGCCACTGAGCCGGCAAGCTGGTGCCATATCTGAGACTCCATCAACCTGGCTAACACTGTTTGCCCCACATTGGAGATCCCCAGAGACTCTGCCCCACACAGCTTATAGGCCCACCCAAGCTGCTTTTCCATATGAATGGCTGTTCTTGACTCACGCTTCACAACTTCCTAAATCCTCTCAAACAAGCAACAGCTGGCCTCAGGAAGCCCCAGGCCCAGCACTAGCATCAGCCAGCCTAGTTTCACAGCCTGGCTTTACCTGGGAATCTCCAAGCCCAGCACAAGCAGCAGCCACCTCAGACTGCTCTACAGGTCAGGCAAGTGGCCCTGGGCAAACACAGGTGGGGGCTGACCTTGGCCTGCACCACCCTGCAAACCCTAGAGCCAGCACACCCAGTGGACAGCTACAGACCACATCAGAGCACCACCACCCTGCCTCCACACAGCTGATCCTCCATGGAGGGTGGAGGTTGACAATCAGTGGTCACAGCCAGTCCTTGCTGCTGACTGGCTTGGGTAAATCCCTCCCACTGATCTGCCAACAGCAACCAAGGCTCAACTACAAGAGGAGCATGTACTCAGCCCACACAAAGGGTGCACCTTGAATACCCGGTTTGGGTGATAGGGAAGGATGTGCCACTGGACCCTATAGGACGCCTACTACATTAGGCCACGCTACCAAGACACAGAGTCAAAGCAGCTCTACCTAATACATAGAATCAAACACAAAGGTTGCCAAAATGAGGAAACAAAGAAACACGGTCCAAATGAAAGAATAGATCAAAGCTCAGAAAAAGGACTAAACAAAATGGAGGTAAGCAATCTATCAGATATAGAGTTCAAAACACTGGCTATAAGAATGCTTAAGGAAATGAATGAGGACATCAGCAGCATAAAAAAGATCCAGTCAGAAATGAAGTATACACTAACTGAAGTGAAGAACACTTCCTGGCTGGTATAGCTCAATGGATTGAGAGTCGGCCTGCGAATCAAAGGGTTGCTGGTTCGATTCCCCAGTCAGAGTACATGCCTGGGTTGCAGGCCAGTTCCCCAGTAGGGGGCATGCGAAAGGCAACCACACATTGATTTTTCTCTCCCTCTTTCTTCCTCCCTTCCCCTCTGTCTAAAAATAAAACAAATAAAACTTTAAGAACAATTTACAGGGAAACAACAGTAGAGTGGATGAAGCCAACAATCAAATTAGTGATTTGGAACATAAGCAACCAAAAAACAACCAATGAGAACAAGAAGAAAAAACAATCCAAAAAAATGAGGATCGTATAAGCAGCCTCTGCCACGACATCAGGAAGTCCAACATTCACATCATAGGGGTGCCAGAAGGAGGAGAGAAAGAGCAAAAAATGTAAATCTATTTGAAAAAAGAATGAAACTTCCCCAATTTAGTGAAGGAAATAGACATGCAAGTCCAGAAAGCAGAGAGTCCCAAACAAGATGGATGCAAGGAGGCCCACTCTAAGACACATCATAATTAAAATGCCAAAAGTTAAAGATAAAGACAGAGTCTTAAAAGCAGCAAGAGAAAAGAAGTTAGTTACCTACAGGGGATTTCCCATAAGACTGTCAGCTGATTTCTCAAAAGAGACTTTGCAGGCTACAAGGGATGGCAAGAAACATTCAAAGTCATGAAAAGCAGGGACCTACAGCCAAGGTTGCTCTACCCAGCAAACATATAAAGAGCTTCCCAGACAAGAAAAAACTAAAGGAGTTCATCATCACCAAACCATTATTATATGAAATGTTAAAGGGGCTTATTTAAGAAAAAGAAGAAGATCAAAATTATGAACAGTAAAATGGCAAAAAATACATACCTGTCAACAGTTGAATCTAAAAAACTAACTAAGCAAACAAGAACAGAGACAGAATCATAGATACAGAGAGCAATTTGATGGTTGCCAGATGGGAGGTGGGTATGGGGGAATGGGTGAAGAGCTGAAGGGATTGAGAAGGACAAATAGGTAGTTACAGAATAGCCAGGGGGATGTTAAGTACAGTATAGTAAATGGAGCAGTCAAAGAACTTACACACATGACCCATGGACACGAACAATGCTGTGGGGACTGCTGGAGGGAGTGGGGGAGTGCTGGTGGAAGGCAGCAAAGGGGGAAAAATCAAGACAACCATAATAGCAAAATCAATAAAATGTAATTAAAATAAATAAATTAAGAAATAACGTTTAAAAACAGAACTAGAAAAAAAATTTTTTAATCTTAAATTGCACAGTGCCGGCGCTCAAAATTCATCAGTGATACTTTATCGCCCTCTGCTGGCTAAATTTTCCAACAGCTCGGATTGTTTAGTACTGCTTTTTCTTTTCCTAGTTTGTTTTTTGCGTTTTTAAACGTTGGTGTTTCATTTTGATTCAATCTTTTGCACATAAATTAGTAACAATTATTTTAGAATGGTAATCAGAATGCATGGAATTCTTTAAAATTAGTCTCTCATGTTTCAATCCTCACTTCAAAGAGGTATCTTTGTCAAAAGCCACTTACAGATTTCCTGTTGGGCTATAATCATGGAGTATATGTTATTGTTCTTTAAATTGTAAATATTCCATAAAAGGCAATTTGCGTAGGCATCCTGCTAGCAGAGCACATAGGCTCTAATTTTTATTTATCATAGATATAATTTACTTTTTATTTTACATGACCTATTGCTTAGGGCTGCCAGATTTAGCAACTAAAAATATCCTCCATGTGCTCAATGGGACATACTTATACTAAATACCTATACTAAAAAATATTAAATTATTGAGTAAAAAAAGTATCCATTGTTTATCTGAAATTCAAACTTTTCTGGGTTTCCGGAATTTTACCTGGAGAACTTACCTATGAGTTTTATGAGAAATTATTTTCTCTTATAATATTCAGTTTTTACTCCACCATGATAATGCATAAAAGCAAAATATCTCTTTTCTGTTTTTTATTTCTGCCCTCACATTCTGTGAAACACTGCATAGGTTTTAATATACCAAAGCCTAAAGCAAAAAATTGAATTAGCAGGGTCAGGTAGGCATGAGATTAAAAACATTTATTCTTAAAACAAAAGTTATTTAATTAATGGATGTATTCAATGAAAAAAATCCTGAATTCCTAGACATCTTTTATGTAGCAACAAAGCTACTATATAAAATGTTTTGTTTCATTTTTGTTCTGTTTTCAGAATGGTAAATTTGAAAACAAGGGCACCTAGGGATGCAACATCAGACAGTGAATTTCAAGCCTGCACAGTAGAATTAATCACACGTGGAAGTTTTCGGTCTCAAGGATACCCAGACCCCACCTGCAGATCAATTAAATCAGAATCCCTGAAGTGGGATCCCAAGGAAACTTGGGACTTAAAAGCAGCCCAGACAATTTTAATATGCAGCCAAGGTGGCAAACCCACTGTCCTGAAGCCAGCAAGTCCCTTCTGGGGGTGCTTCTTGCTCTGAGGTGCATGCAAATCAATGGGCATTTCTAACTAGCTTCCAGTCCAAGTCGTTACTGCTGGGCCAAGGACCACGCTTAGAGGAGCAAGCTTTCAGAAGAGGCCAGAAAGGGCAATTTACTTCAATATGGAATGACATAATGTCTGTGTGAACTGAAAGTGCAGAGTACTTATAACCACATTACTGTAATGACAACCGCCATAGACAAAGCAGTGGGGGGAGAAAAACTTACCTTAAGGTAGTCGCTCAGCGGGTTACTGGATCACCTTCAGTTACTGTTTTCTGTCACAGTATCCCACACTGGCCAAAAGGAGTTAATATTTGCCCCCTGAGTACTTTTTCAGCAATGGTATGAGAATTTGCATTAGATCATTTTATGTGCAGCATCTCAAATATGCAGTAATTTAGAGCATACAAGTTTAGATCATATTAGAATTTGGTTCATAGTTCATTTCCATCGACCTTTTTTAACTGTTTTAGTCTGCTGGAGCTTAACGTAGCAATATGCAGATTGTGCACCCAAGTGAAGCTGATCCAATCAACCCTTGAAAGTGTAATTGGTAAATCTCCTCATGTGCTTTTGAAAAATTAATCAAGACAGGTTTGGTGAACCTTTGCTGAGAGAGTCTCTTTAGGACAAATGACTTAGTTCCCAATGTATTTGCCATAAAGGAAAACTCCAGCTGCAAGTCCCAAGGTGACCCATTTGTCTCGCTTGGGTGGAGCATAATGACTTCTTAAGCACTCCAAATAATTCTGCAGGTTTAAAATCAATTTGGTTAATACAATTAAATGAAACTATTTGATCCTTCAGGCTCAAAAACCATCAATTCAACCATACATTAACATTTTAATATGGAAACTGCCAACCTCATCTTCCAAAGCCTCCTAAAATCTTCTGTGGCATTATGTTGTAGAAAACGGTGCATATAATGCTGTCTTTAAAATCTCTCCAGAATTAGTCAGGAGAGTTGGTATTAAAATAGTTTTTCCTCAAGCACTTATATTTTACCTCAAAATTAATGACTTTGAAAAGTCTCCTGTATTTATTCACCAGAAACGGCCGGAGTTCCATTCAGCGCCTCAAGTCCCACTGGTAGCCAATCTCCCCACCCCACCACCTTCAAAGTGACAAGAACTGCTTGGAGCACAAACATACGGTCAACGATATTTTCAGTTCTCATTTTAATGACTCAGTCATTGGTATGTAACAGTGGTGACTCTTGGAACTCACATCTCTGTTTTTCTTGAAGGGCACCACTCCTCCATTTGGTCTCTTTGACCACATCCTCTCCATCTCTTCTTTCTCTGACAGAACTTAAAACGCTAGTGAATCCCGGTCTCTAATCCTCAGCCCTTTTCCTTTCCCATTTTATTTATCCCTCTTCGTTCTTACGGCCTCAACTATCGTAATGTGATAACTCCATCTGCAACTCCAGGCCTGGCCCCTCCTCCAGGCTCAAGATCCATGCTGTTCTACAGAGTCGCGATTAGTCACATGTGGCTAATAAATTTAAATTAATTAAGAATAAATAAAATTTAAAATACCACTCCTCACATCAGCCACATTTCAGTGCTTAATAACCATGTATATCGAGCGTGTCTAGTGGAGAGTTCAGCTAAGGAAGGTCTCCAACGTCAGAGGAAGTTAGTTCTGTTGGACAGTGAAACCTAGATAACAATAGCTAATAATACGGGGTGAGGCAAAAGTAGGTCTACAGTTGTTCATATGGAAAATAATACAATAATTAACAAATAATGATACAAGAATAAACTCTGTCTCACATTCTCACAACTGTAACCCTACTATTGCCCCTTCCTGTGTATGTGCCAGGCACTCTTCTAAGTCTCTAATCTTGTCTCTAAGCCTCTAAGCCTCACAACGAACTTTTGAGGTACTCACAATAGCAGTCGAAATCACAGAACACAGAATGTTGGTTGCTGGGGGTCAGGGAGTGGAGACCGGGGAGTTGCTGTTTAATGGGCACGGACTTCCAGTTTTGCAAGATGAAAACGGCTCTGGAGATGGAGGATGTTGAAGGTTGCCCAACAATATAAATGTCCTTAATACCACTTAACCGTACACTTAAAAATGTGTAAGATGGTAAATTTTATATGTACGGTAGCACAATAAAAACAAAGAAAGTTTGTACTAAGTACTTTTAAGGTTATAGTGAAGCCAGGATGCACAGTAGGTAGCTTTGGAAATGAGCAGTTGGGACGCCTCATTATTGCAGATAACTGGTGCCAGCAGTAAGTCTATGGAAAGAGAGTCCATTTAAAATGGGAACTTGACAGTAGTCAGTTAGAAAACAAAAAAAGGTGTGCTTGGGATTATAGCTTGAAAAATGAAACGAATATGATGAAAGTAAATGTATCATATATTTAACAACATCTAGATTAAGATCACGACTATTTGCTCATATTTAGAACAAAGGCTCATTGGATATATTGACATAATAATTTTGAAAATATAAAAATAACTAGTGAAGGGGCATTAATTTTTTGATAATAATGCACATGTACAAATTCAAAAGGTTTAAAAGTAACACTCTTAAAAGTTAATAGTAGCACTTCCTCCCTCCGCAATATCCAGTTCGCTTACCCTAGTGGAGACACGTGTCTCCCCCTTTCCCTCACAAGGTCCTGTTGTTTTTACTTAGCAACGTATCACGGAAATTATTCCATATCAAGAGTGTGTGTATTCAAATAACACCTGTCAAATTACTCTCCTAGAGGTGGTAGTCTTACTATGCCCTCACTAACAATGTATGATAGCATATCATATTTTTAATTCATTTTAATTAAACTAGTTTCCAGTATACAACATAATGATTGGTTATTTGCGTACATTGCGAAATGATTATCACAATAAGTCTAGTTAACATCCTTCATCTTACAGCTACCAAAAAAATTTTCTTCTCTTGTGATGAGAAATGTTAAGATTCACTCTTAGCAATTCTCAAATATGCAATACAGTATTATAAACTATAATCACCATGCTATACATTACAGCTCCACGATTTAGTTTATAACTGGAAGTTTTTACCTTTTGACCATCTCTGCCTCCCAGGCCCCACTTCTCCAACCCTGGCAACTCCCAATCTGTTCTCTATGTCTGTGAGCTTGGTTTTTTGGATTTTGTTTTTGTTGTTTTTTCTTTTTAAACATTGCACATGTGAGATCATACTGTATTTGCCTTTTTCTGACTTATTTCACATATATATATTTATATCTCACATTTTCTTTGTCCATTCATCTATGGACACAGGTTGTTTTCTTATCTTAACTATTGTAAATATAAATAATACTACAATGAACGTGGTGGTGCATATATCTTTTCAAGTTAGTGTTTTCATCCTCTTTGGATAAATACCAGGAAGTGGAATCGCTAGATTAGATGGTAGTTCTATTTTTAATTTCCATAGTGGCTGCACCAATTTACATTTCCACCTACAGAGTACAAGGGCTCCCTTTTCTCCACATCCTTGCAAATACTTATCTCTTGTCTTTCTAACAGGTGTGAGGTAATATCTCATTGTGGTTTCGATTCACATTTCCCTGATGATTAGTGAGGTCAAGCATCTTTTTATATACCTGTTGGCCATCTGTATGTCTTCTTTGGAGAAGTGTCTATTGAGAAAAATATCTACTGATCAGTTTTTGGGAATATAATCGAGTTGTATGAGTTCTGTATATGTTTTGGCTATTAATTCCTTATCAGATATATGATTTGAAAATATTTTCTCTCATTATCATTCTCATTTTGTTGGTGGTTTCCTTTGCTGTGCAAAAGGTTTTTAGTTTCATATATATAATATTTTCGACACTTGTGAATCTCACAAGTGAAACAGTATGTCATAGTTTACATATCTCTTATTATGAGTAAGGTCACGTAAGTGTTATGCTTAAGAAGCACCATTTGTATTTTCTACCATGTCACTTGCTTATTTGGGTTTTTTTTTTATATAGATGTAAAAAAATTTATAGTCATTTTATTATAAAATAACATCAGATATTTCATGATTCATCGTTGAAAATTCTGTCTTTCATTTAACTATTTTTTGAAGATTTAAAAATATGCCATTAAGTATAAGAATATAATCTTTTATAGCTTCATGATTTTTGTGTTACTTTAGGCTTTTCGATTCTAAGAGTATAAAAAAAAATCCATGGTCTGGCATGTTTATGGCTTTCTTTTCTCTTAACATCTTTGATATCTTTGGGATTTATTTAGGTGTAGGAATGAGTAAGGGATTTAACTTAATTTTTCCAGATGTCCCCAATTTTCCCCAAACTATTTATAGAATATTTCATTCTTTCCCACTACGTTTACCGCTCCCCCCCCCCTTTTTTTTTTACATTTACCTTTTTTATTTGAGACTCAGATCACATAGCTTCTCCTCTCCCTGGGAATTGGGTACAAGTTTCTTTGGGAACCAGTAGTTTGTTCAACATTATCCCTTTCCATAGCCTTTCTCCCACTTCCCCTACCCCACCCTGAGGTCTTCACACAAAGGGTCTCCTTTTGTCTGAAAGTCTCCTTCCCCACCCCCTTAACTTACTACCTTCTCTTCATACTTCAGGTCTCAGTTTAAATGTCACTTTCTCTAGCTTGGGTACCATGGTATACATCCCCAAATCACCCCATACTTCTTCCTCTTCGGTGCAGCTGTTCGCACAATGACAAAGGTCAATCCATGTTGGTCACTTCAGTCTCCCTAGAGCCTACATCAGTACCTAACGGACAGTGAGTGCTTGACAAAGGTTTGTCGGAGGAATGCAATGTCTGCTTTTCCCTCAGATTGATTCTCCTCCTCATGTTGTGGTCGGGAGAATGGGGGGAGCTATAGTTCCCTTAGTGAGCCCCAGGTCAGCCACCTGACTCCTAGAGGTTCCTCCGGGCCTCCTACTAATAAGTGGCCACTGCGGTGGCCCACCTGGCCCCTTCCAGGCATGTCTGGCTTTGACCCTATAGACCCAGATTTGGAGGGTGCATGTGGCTTTGGCCTTTGTTCTGGGACTCTGGAACTTAGTAGGTTTCAGAAAAAGGAGTATCATATTAGGAGAGTTTCCTTAACCCAGTTTGATTCTCCCCCTCTTATTTTACCACCTTGGATATGAGCCAATATGAGTGCAGCTAGTACTCAAGGGTAGCTGTCACTTGCCACTCAGGATGTCACATGATTGATTTTTTTGCTTTTAACTTAGCATTTGTACCTGTTGAATGAACAATATTGTCCTTATTAAATCCCAGATATTCTACTTGGTAATTTCTATAGAACCAAATTCTGCTCTTTGGAACTCTAACACTTGCATTGGAAAAGTTAGAAGTAGAAACCAGCAGGAAAGAGAAAGAAGGAAATAATGCAAAAAAATGCAGGTTATTAGAATGCTTGGTTCTTCTCAAATATTCTAAATTCAGGAAAAAAGTTTAAGAATTCAAGTGCAATATTATTATCAACATAAATTAACATTTAATTAAGCATACACTCAGGGTATTGTTCTGAAGTGAGTTTAATTAACAAATAACTAGGCTTGGTAATATCTTGGCTAGATACCTCCATCCCCTGAGAAGGGGAAGTTGAATAGTTGAAATAATGTTGTCTGATTGCTGCAGACTAAGACTATCCTCCTTCATTCTTCTTGTCTGCCCTTCCTTCTCTCTCCCAAGGGCAGAAATGAACAAAACAATGGTTTTCTAATTGTTTAACAGTCAGTTTTCTGCCTAGCAAAGTCTGAATGGTAATGCCATTTCTCATGATTTTAGCTTTTTCAAAAGCATTATTGCATTTAGAATTTGGTGCATATTAATCTCAACTCCTTTCCCCCAATTTAAAAAAGAATACTTAATTGTGAAAAATTTCAAATATGTGCCAAGGACACAGAATAGTGGAATGAATATCTCTGTGCCCATCGTGCAGGTTTGACAATCGCCAACATTGTGCCACTTTGTTTACTCTATTCCCCCACCTACTCTTCACTTGCCATTCAATTCTTTTTTAAGGTAAATTTTACATATATTGAGATGTCCGAATATCAATTGTACAACTTTGACAATGGATACATCTGTGTGACCTTCATCACAATGAAGATATAAAACACTCTCATCACCCCCAAAAGTTCCTTCTCTTTCGTCCCAGTCAATTTTTTGTCCTCTCCCCCATCCTCCAGGCAAGCACTGTTCTAATTTTTTTTTCAACATAGATTAGTTTTGCCTGCTCTATAATTTCATATGCATGGAATCATCAAGTAATCTTTTGTATCTTAAGCTTCTTTTACTTAGTACGATGTCTGTGAGCTTCATTCATCTTACTGTGTGCATCAGTAATTCATTCCTTTTATTGCTGAGAAGTATTCCATAGTTTGACTATATCACAGTTTGTTTATTCACTCTTTTGTTGGTAGACAATTGGTTGTTTTCAGTTTGGGGGTTTTATAAAGAAGGCCATTATAAGCATTCTCTTGTATAAGTCTTTTTGTGGATTTGTTTTCATTTCTCTTAAGTAAAATACCTCACTTGGAATAGCAGAGTCAAAATAGATGTATGTTAAACTTTACAAGAAACTGCCAGACTTTTTTCCAAAATGATTCTACTATTTTACATTCTTACCAGTAATGTATGAGAGTTTTGTTTACTTTACATCCTAGTAAATTTTTCCAGCAGTCTGTTAAATTTTTTGCTTTTCTAGTGGGTGTGGTTTCTTGTTGTTGTGGTTTTAATTTCCATCTCTTTGATGACTAACGTTACTGAACATTTTTCATGTGCTCATTGATCATGTGTTCAGTTATGTATCATCTTTTGTGAAGTGTCTGTTCAAGAGTTTTTGCTATTTTTTATTGGGTTATTTGTATTTTTGTGTTATAAAGTCTTACATTTTCACATAAGAGGTCCTTCTCAGATAAATACATATATTCTTCCAATATATGGAAGAATAGTTTGCCTAAGTCTTTAATTTTAAATGAAGTCTAATTTACCAGTTTAAAACATCTTATGATTCTTTTCACTTTGTGTCTTTGATGCAGTTTGATTCACTTTGAGTTAATTTTTGTATATAGTGTTAGACAAAGGTCCGACTTCATTAGTTTGCTTGTGGGTATCCAATGTTCCCAGCACCATCCTAGGCTGTCTTCTCCTTACTGAATAGTCTTGGTATCCTTGTCAAAAATCATATGACCATATACTGAGGGTTTATTATTTATGAATTTTGGATGGACTTTTCTATTTCTGCAAGAAGAAAACAATCATCAGGATTTTGACAGTGATTGCGCTGAAGCTGCAGATGACTTTGAGTAGTACTGGCATCTTAACAATGTGAAGTCTTCCAATCAATGAACATGGAATGTGTTTCCTTTTATTTCTTGATGTTTTCTTTAATATTTTTCAGTGATGATTTGTAGTTTTCATTGTAGAAGTCTTTTACCTGCTCTGGGTAGTTAATTCTTAAGGATTTTATTCTTTTTAATGCTATTGTAAGTGGAATAATTGTTTTAAATTCCCTTTTCAGATTACTTATTTTTAGCACTCATATTTTATAGAAACACCGCTGATTTTTCTGTGTTGACTTTGTATCCTGCTACTTTGCTGGGATTTATTACTTCTAACAGTTTTGTGTGTATGTGTGTGTGTGTGTAATCTTCAGGGTTTTCTACATTTAAGATCATATCTTCTGCAAACAGAAATACTTTTCTTCCTTTCCAATTTGGGTGCCTTTATTTTTCTTTTACTTGCCTATTGTTCCAGTTAGGACTTCCAGTCACATGTTGAATACAAGTGGCAAAAACAGACATTCTTGCCTTGTTTCTAATCATAGAGGAAAACTGTTGTCTTTCACATTGAGTGTGGTGTTCAGTGTGGGTTTTCCATATATGGCTTTTATGATGTTGAGGTAGTTTCCTTCTATTCCTAATTTGTTGAGTGTTTTTATCAAGAAAGGGTGTTGAATTTTGTCAAATGCTTTTTCTGCATCAATGACATGCCTATGAGGTCTTTTCCTTCATTGTTAATGTGGTATATTACATTAGTCAATTTTCAGATGCTGAACCATCCTTGCACTCCAGGAATAAATCCCACTTGATCCTGGTGTGTAATCCCTTTAATATCCTGCTGATTTTGGCTTGCCAGAAGTTTTTTTGTTTGTTTTTGTTCATTTGTTTTTGAGGATTTTTTTAACAAAGTTCATAAGGGATATTGGTCTGTAGTTTTCTTTTCCTGCAGAATCTCTGTCAGAGTATCATATCAGAGTAACTCTGGCCTCATAGAATGAGTCGGGGAGTATAATCTCCTCTTCAATTTTTCACAAAGTTTGAGAAGGATTGGTGTTCTTTAAACATTTGATAGAATTCACTAATGAAGCTAGGGATTTTCTTTGTCGGGAGACTTTTGATTACTGATTCAATTTCCTTACTATTTATAGGTGAAATCATATTTTCTAATTCCTCATGGTTTGGTGTTGGTAGGATCTGTGTTCCAATGTGTAGGCATACAGTTGTTCACAGTGCTCTTATAATCCTTTTTAATTTTGTAGAATCAGTAGTAATGTCCCCACTTGTATTTCTAATTTTAGTAATTTGAGGTCTCTTTTTTTTAGTCAGTCTTGCTAAAGGTTTGTCAAGGTTGTTGATTTGTTCAAAGGAGCAATTTTTTGTTTCACTGATTTTCTCTATTTTTTTTTTAATTCTCTTTCATTGGCTTCTGTTCTCATCTTTATTATTTCTTTCTTTCTGCTAGCTTTGAATTTAGTTTGCTCTCCTTTTTCTAGTTCCTTAACTTTTAGAGTTAGGTTGTTGATTTCAGGTCTTTCTTGTTTTTTAACACAAGCATTTAGAGCTATAAATTTCCTCTGTAGCACTGCTTTTGTTGTGTCACAAAAGTTTTGGTATGTTGTATCTTTGTTTTTACTCATCTCTGTTTTCTAATTTTCCTTGTGATTTCTTCTTTGACCCATTGGCTGTTTATAAGTGTGTTCTTTACCCCTAACTGGTGTGGATCCGTTGGTTGGGCATCATCCTGCAAAGCAAAAGGTAGTCAGTTTGATTCCCGGGGCACATGCCTGGGTTATGGGTTCGGTCCCCAGTCCGGGCATGTACCAGAGGCAACCGATTGATGTTTCTCTCTCACTTTGATGTTTCTCTCCCTCTCTTTCTCCCTTCCGTCCCCTCTCTCTAAAAATAAATAAATAAAATCTTTTAAAAACAAAAAGTGTGTTTTTTAATTTCCACAAATTTGTGAATTTTTCAATTTTCCTTCTGTTATTGATTTAACTTCATTCCTTTGTGATCAGAGATGTATGATGTCTATCTTTTTAAATATATTGAAACTTAACTTTGGGCCTAACATATGGTCAACTTGGAAAATGTCCCATGTATACTTGAGAAGAATAAGCATGCTTTTGTTGTTGTCTAGTGTTCTGCGTATGTCTGTTAGATCTCATTGGCTTCTTATGTTATTCGAGTCCTCTATATCCTTAGTTATCTTCTGCTGGTTGTTCTATCCATTATTGAGAGTGGAGTAGGGAGGGCTTCAACTTTTATTGTATTGAACAGAAGTTCTATTGCTCTCCTCAATTATGCCAATTTTTGCTTCACATATTTTGGTGATCTGTTAGTATATAAATGTTTATAATTGTTATATCTTCCTATTCTATTGGATTTTTATTAACATATAATGTTCTTGTTTGTCCCTTGTAATCTTTGATTTAAAGTCTATTTTGTCTAATGTTAGTATAGCTATCCCTGCTCTCATTTGTTTGCTATTTGCATGGAATATCCTTTTCCATCCTTTCACCTTTAATCTATTTGTTTGCATCTTGAGTGTTTCATAGACATCCTATAGTTGGATCATATTTTTTTCCATTCTGCCAATCTATCTTTTAACTGGAGAGTTTAATTTATTTACATTTGAAGTAATTACTGATAAGGAGGGATTAACTTTTGGCATTTTGCTCTTTCTTTTACATACATTGAAGATTTTTCTCTCCCATTTCCTGCATTATTCTCTTCTTTTGTATTTAGCTAATTGTTTGCAGTGGAACATTTAAACTGCTTTCTCATTTCCTTTTCGTATTTCAAAGGCTATTTTCTTTGTGGTACTGTGGGGATTATACTTAACAACCTAAAATTTTAACACTGTATTTTGAATTTATACCAGCATAACTTCAATAACACACAAAAATCCTGTTTCTTTAAAATTCTATCACCACCCCTTTCAGTTTTTGATTTCATAAAACTATGTATTTATACATTGTGTTTCCCATAACATAAATAATTCTTTTAAATATATTCGTCTCTTAAAATACGTTAGTCTCTTAAAATATGTAGAAAACAAAATATGGCATTATAAACCATTATTTCTTCAAATATTCTCTCTGCCCCTTTCTCTCTTTCTTCTCCTTCAGGGACTCTCACAATACAAATGTTCAATTTGATGGTATCCCATGGGTCCTTTAGGCTAATTCCACTTTTTTTTTTAATTTTTAATTGATTTTAGAGAGGGGCTGGGGAGAGAGAGAGAGAAAAACATCAATTTGTTGTTCCACTTATTTATGTACTCATTGGTTGATTCCTGTCTGTGCCCTGACCAGGGATCAGACCTACAACTTTGGCGTATCAGGACGATGCTCTAACAACCTGGAATATCCAGCCAGGGCTGTTCCATTTTCTTTTTTTTTTCTTCTGTTCCTCAGATTCAAAAATGTTCATTGTCTTACCTTCAAGTTCACTGATTATTCCTTCTGCCTATTCAAATCTGCCTTTGAATCTCTGAGTAGATTTTTTATTTCAGGTATTTTACTTTCCAGCTCCAGAATTTCTTTGTGGTTCCTTTTAAGTCATCTATCTCTTTGCGGATATTTCCATTTTGTTCATACATCATTTCTTGACTTTCTCCACACCTTACTTTAGTTATTTCAGCATCTTTAAGACAACTGTTTAAATTATTTGTCTAGTAGGTCCACAGTGAGTTCTTTTCCAAAGAGTTTGTCGGTTTATTTTTTTTCCCTTTAAGGTATACATTCCTATCTATGCCTTGTGTATCCTTTGTATGCCTTGTGTGCATGTGCGTGTTTTTAATTAAAACTGGACATTCAAATCTAATGATGAGGTAACTCCAAAAATCAGATTCTCCCCTTCCCCAGGGTTTGCTGTTGTTTGGGGTTTTTTGTTCTTTTAGGGGAGGAGGATTGGAGAGCCTTGATGTTATAGCCTATCTCTGTGTCAAATCTCTGTGTCAAAGATCTGCCTGAAGGATAAATTTAAGGTCTTCCTGTGTCTTTTCTGAGCTCACACCTTTTCTTGGGTATGCATCGCAACTTTCTAATTTCCCCTGTATACGCCATTATTTTTTAATGTTCTAGTCTTCAATGTCTGGCTCCCATAAAGGGGAAAAGGTAAATATTAATAGGAAAAAAGGGTATCTGCCCTTTAAATATCCTGTAGGTCACTTTAGCCAGATGAAAAGCAGTTTGCAGAAATGGGAGGCGCAACAATGCCACCATCTCTTTGCCTGAACCTCTGTGAAAAGCAGCAGCAATCAGAGCAGATGCCAAATATATGGAAGACGGGGTGCTTTTTTTTGCCAATCCCGGCTGCCACGATCTGTGTATAAGCTGCGCCAGGAAAACGCACATAGCGGCCGGCCACGGGGCACAGTGGTGGGAGATGGGCAGCTGTTACTGTGCTAAGAGCTGAAATTGATCAAAATTAGCCTGGACGTGTCACCTAAGACTCCCCCTGGAAGCTGCAAGCCTTCAGCAAACTCTGAAGCCCAAAATATTTACATCAGACGGGTTCTGCCAGTGCCATTTCATCTAGGCGGAGAAACGGGTTTCTGTTGTTTCCTATTCCGCCATCTTCCCAGAATCCTGAAACCATGTTTTAATGCTCAATAAAGTTCCTAAGCTTGAGTTAGCACTCTTTAATGTGTCGTTAATCAAATTTTAACTCAGTGACGTTATCGGGGTTATTTTTTCTTTAAACCTTTAATTAGCCACCACTATACACAGGCATTACTATCTTTCAGTCTGGATGTGGGCCAAGAGTTGTTTGCTGGGACAGCTGGAGGATGAATTAACAGAGGAGAGAGACAGACAAAATGACCATGTTTTCTGAATTCAAAACTCAGAGCAGGGCTTGACAAAAGATTTAAGAACAATTATGTGAAACGTCTTATAAATACACAAAAATTAAGTTCACGCATTATAAATTTAATGCGCTGGGCTTTACTTAAAAAAAGAAAAAGGTAAGAAAAAGCAAAATCTAATCAAGGCAGTCCCCAGAAAATTAAGCCACGCAGCCTCCACACACATCTGAAAGAGCAGGAAGCAGGAAGGCACTGATCACTGACTGAGTTACTTCCAACTTTCACTCCTTGTATGTTTTGATCGTGACAACACCACAATAAATGTCCTACAATGGCATCAGTGCATTTTGCTTTACACTCAATGTAAATACCAACAGTGGTCACCTATCAACATCATACAAGGGCACCACTTCACAGGTTTCTTAATCAAATCTAAAAAAATCATATGTAATAAAAAATAAAATCACAATAATAACACACGTACAATGTAGAAAACATAAAAATGTAATTTATTTGCCTTATTTACCAAATGGTAAGCTATACAATTTTTGCCTTGGAGTTTACGGTAGTTTCATTTTTCACTAGTTACTTTTTCTGATCATATGCTAGAATCAGCATCTTCTGTTTTATCTGTATTTAATTGATCATTAATGTTTTACACATCTGTGCACTTAAGAACCATATTTTCTCCATGACCACTGAAGCCCTGTAACATGAAAGGTCACTGTCTTCATATATTTGCGTAATACCGATCACGGTTTTGAAAGTCTCTATGAGCATATTTTGCATAAGTCTTGTTATGTGGGATCCTTCCAAAAGGTTCATGGTCATTGAAACAAGATTCAAAAACTTCATCAACAGCCTTTTCGGCTACTTCTTTGCTGATATTCCTGACAGCCAGGATAGAAAGAATGGCTCTGTCTCTCACACAAGTCTAAGGGGAAGAAAAGTGTGTGCCTTTAATTTTATATGAACATGTAATCATGAAATAATAACACTTTATATAATGCCTGAACCATAATCGAAACTCATTTTCCTACTATTTTATTCTGTCATTCCAAAGAAGAAACTCTTAAATAATGGAGCATATTTAGCTCAATCTAAAATTATTTAGATATAAGTAATACCTCCTCCAATTTTCTCATCCTTTCCAATAATACAAGCAGATGCCATTCTCTGAAGTTTTCTACAGTGATTGCAAACGATACCTCCCACATTTGCAAAATCACAGAAAAGTGGATAAATAAGGTTCTGGAAGAATTTTTAATAGAATTTAAATAAATTTAAAATATGCTTTACTTCTGCAACTCTTTTCCTTAGCAACTGACTAATGCTAGGCAATTTTTCCTTCAAGAGAAGCACTATCCCCTGCAGGCAATAGGAAACCACATGTATATATACACACAGTTTGAGGGTATCTTTGTTTTTCAGGGGAAAAAAATCAAAAATCACACTTTTTTGTTTCTGAGTGTTCTTAGCACGGGTATTAAAGTTCTCTTCCTAAGAAAATTATTTACCTAATGTTGCATAGTAACCAGGATTTCTCAGTATTCTAAATATTTTAAGGAACATAGAGTCCTGCCATTCCAATTCTTGGACAGCTTTTACTCAATGTATTTCTCCACAGGTCCAAACTAAAACTCAAAAGAATGGCATTTAACTTTGCCCTGAAAAATAACCTAACACTGGCTCTAATGGCTGTGCACCCTGTCAATCATTGATCTTCTCTGCGTGTCCCCAGTTTTACTTCAGCCTGGTCAGCACGCCCAGCCTGGAGGTGCTCGCTGACACTGGAATATAGAACAGTGCTTCTCAGCCTAAATTATACCAAACACCAATTTTAAAATAAACCCCAGGGATAAAGGAATAAGAAGGAGAGAAAGAATGGTACACAGCCACAACTGCAACTGCCAGAAAAAGAGGAAATCTCTCCCCTCCTGGGAAAAAAAGAGTGCTGGTAAAAATTTATCTCCCAGAGCCACAGGGCACACCAGTATAGATCACCATTCAGATTCACTTCTTTCTAGATGTAGTAAAGTTCTGATAAAAGTGTGCAATTTTACAATAAGTTATTGTGATTGATGTTTATATCTCTCGGGTACAGAAGCAAGACTCCATTCCTGAAGACTCCTCTTCATCAATCAGCTCCCACTGCCTCCATGTATTTACTATGCTACTGCTCATTCTATGTTTTTTGCTGCTGCTACCCAAGGTATTAAAAAAGAAAAAGAAAAAAGGAAAGACTTTTTCAAAGACTCTGGACCCTGGATCACATGTTTTAACCACATTATCCTCCTCTCTGGGTGTGCCAATGTGCATCCTACTGCTGCCCTTCCCACTGAGAGCCAGAGCGTATGGCCCATTCAAACGAGCCCAAGCTGAATCTACCGGAGTCGGGATTCAAGGGCAGGGAAGACACAATGCACATGGCAACTCAGTGCCATCTCAGTAAGCTGACTTAGCACAGGCTGAAAGCATAACAGCCTTACCTAAGTCATCACCCTCTCCAGGCAGTAGGCTTCTCCTCTAGCTCCCACTAAGTAAGTTCACAACTTTTCTTAGCAGCTCACGGGGACTTTCTACCCTCCACCCCAGAGAGTTTAGTTACTCTCATCTCCAGAGGACTCAGGGCCTCTCTGTTGCTGCAACCCTATTCTTTTTTGCATCTGGTCAAAACTGCTATCCTGATGCTCATGACCCTCACGAATTGGCCTAGCAAGCTCTTCCCATAGAAAATCTCTGACCAACCTTTCTCCTAAGTGTGGACTCAGAGCCCCTTCGTTGCTGTGGGCAGAACTGCTTACATTCATTGTCAGTCCATTGGTTCTATACTCTGCTCCCTGTGTCCGTCACAGCCGATAGATATAAGATATGAGAGCAAAGCTTTCTAACGCGATGATCTTGCCTCTAGTTTTGTTTTTGGTTTTTGTTATTGGCCTTGTTTAGTTTTGTTTACAAAATTCCTCTCAGCTCGGTTCATCATGATCAAATCTGTGCCAGTCCAAAACTCTGCTATGATGTCCTGCATCCTTTAAAGATGCACTAAGACATGATCACAACCTGTGCTACAATGTGGTCTCTTCTGAAAGGCACTACTTTTTTTGTCTCAGACTGCTGGGATAAAAGTAAGACAGGCTGTGACTTCCCTTCCTTATCTATGCCCACCCAAAAGTACCCCAAGAGCAACATCACAATAGTTCTTTTCACTATTAAAATCTCTCAGTCACACAGCTTGCCCATAATTATAAAACAGAACTAAATTTCATCTATTTGACTTAACATCTGTAGTCTTGACTTCTGATCGAGATGTCGCCATAGGTAAATAGGGCTTGCCTCCTAGCACAACCACATCAAAATTACAACTAAATTATAGAACAACCATCACTCAGAACCATCAGAAATCAAGTCAAATGGAGTCTGACAACTACGGAATTAAAGAAGCCACATCCATCCAGACTGGTAGGAGGAGGAGAGACACAGAATGGGCTGGTCTCACAACCATGTGTAATGGATAAAAATTCTGGAGGGATATCTCGGGAGCAAGGAGTCCCAGCCCCACACCAGGCCCCCCAGCCCAGGGTTCCAGTGCCAGGAACATAAGTCCCCATAACTTCTGGCTGCAGAAACCAGCAGAGGTTAACTCCATGGAAGAAAGATCTAGAATCCCAAGCAGTTCCTCTTAAATAACTCACACACAGTCTTACTCAGACTCGCTGCCTCTGAGCTCCAGCATCACGGTAGCAGCTTGCAAGGCACCAGAGGCACACGGGGAGGAGCTGAAGCATCTGGCCTCAAGGCAAGAGCTCAGGGACAGCTTTTTCCCAGACAGAAAGGCAGGCAGAGGCCACTGACCCTTTTCTGAACCCTCCCTGCACAGAACCACAGAGCCAGGAGTACAGTGCCATATCTGAGACTCCGTCACCTGGCTAACACTGTTTGCCCCACCCTGGAGATCCCCAGAGACTCTTACCAGCCACCCAAGCTGTTAACAGCGACTTTTCCATACAAATGGCTGGTCTTGGCTCATGCTTCACAATTTCCTAAACCCTCTCTAACAAACAACAGCTGGCCTCAGAAAGCCACAGGCCCAGCACTAGCAGCAACCAGCCCAGATTCACAGCTTGACTTCACCTGGGAATCGCCAAGCCCAGCACAAGTAGCAGCCACCTCAGATTGCTTTATAGCTCAGGCAGGGTGGCCCTGGGCAAAACACAGGTGGGGGCTGAACTCGCCCTGCACTACCTGAGAAACCCCAGAGCCAGGGCACTCAGTGGGCAACTACAAACCACATCAGAGCACCACCACCCTGTCCCCACATAGCTGATCCTCCACGGACAGTCCTTGCAGCTGACTAGCCTGGGTAAATCCCTCCCATTGACCTGCCAACTGCAACCGAGGCTCAACTACAAGAGGAGAAGGGCACACCTCAAGTACCCAGTTTTGGTGATAGAGAAGGCTGTGCCACTGAACCCTACAAGACACCTACTACGTTAAGCCACACTACCAAGACAGGGAGCCACAGTAGCTCTACCTAAAACATAGAAACAAACACAGGGAGGCTACCAAAATGAGGAGACAAAGAAATATGGCCCAAATGGAAGAACAGAACAAAATTCCAGAACTAAATAAAATGGACATAAGCAACCTATCAGATGCAGAATTCAAAACACTGTTTACAAGTATGCTCAAGGAACTTAGTGAGGACCTCAACAGCATAAAAAAGATCAAGCCAGAAACGAGGGATATACTAACTGAAATAAAGTTTAATTTATAGGGAATCAATAGTAGAATGATGAAACTGAGAATCAAATCAATGATTTGGAACATAAGGAAGCAAAAAACAACCAATAAGAACAACAGGAAGAAAAAAGAATCCAAAAACATGAGGATAGTATAAGCAGCTTGTGTGACAACATCAACTGTTCCAACATTTGCAACATAGGGGTACAGAAGAAGAGAAAAAGCAAGAAATTGGAAATCTATTTGAAAAAATAATGAAAGAAAACTTCCCCAATTTAGTGAAGGAAATAGACTTGCAAGTCCAGGAAGCACAGAAAGTCCCAAACAAGATGGGTGCAAAAAGGCCCGCTCCAAGTCACAACATTATTAAAATGACAGAGGTTAAATATAAAGAGAGAATCTTAAAAGCAGCAAGAGAAAAGAAGTTAGTTATCTGCTGGGGTGTCCCCATAAGATTGTCAGCTGATTTCTCAAAAGAAAATTTGCAGGTTAGAAGGGATTGGCAAGAAATATTCAAAGTCATGAAAAGCAGGGGCCTACAGCCAAGATTGCTCTACCCACCAAACCTGTCATTTAGAATCAAAGAGCAGATAAAGAGCTTCCCAGACAAGAAAAAACTAAAGGAGTTCATCATCACCAAACTATTTTTATATGAAATGTTAAAGGGACTTTTTTAAGAAAAAGAAGATCAAAACTATGAACAAAATGGCAATAAATGTATATCAATCAACAATTGAATCTAAAAAACAAACTAAGCAAACAAGAAGAACAGAGACAGTATCATGGATACAAAGAGCATTTTGATGGTTGCTAGATGGGAGGTAGGTACAGGGGAATGGGTGAAGAGGTGAGGGGATTAAGAAGTACAAATAGTTAGTTACAGAATAATCATAGTGATGATGTAAAGTACAGGAAGGAAATGGAGTAGGCAAAGAATTTATATGCATGACGCATGGACAGGCTGTGGGGACCGCCTGAGGGAGTGGGGGTGCTGGATGGAGAGGGCAAAAGGGGAAAAACTGGGGCAACTGTAAGAGCATAATCAATAAAATACAATTTTAAAAAATAACAAAATAAAAACAGAAAAAATATTTGCATTCTTTTCATATAAGTGGTTCTTTCAAATTTCAAATACTAAACGTACTTCTCACATCTTTATTCATTATTTCCACTCTTCACACTGTTGAAGGGAAGTGAGTTAATGTTAGTTTTTACCTGATGGTGTTGTTTTAATCCAAAATGTAACCTGAATATTTCATTTACAAGTGAGCAGTCTCCACTAAGGTTAGCAGCTCGAATCTATCACAAAGACAGAAGGCAAACAAAAGGAAAATAAGTGTTCCCACTCTATACCTTTATATCAACTAATATTTTTAATGTAAGAGTAACTGTAAGATTTTTTTTAAGAATATTTTAAATTCTATTGACTCCAAGAAAAGCAAATATCTATGAGCTATGGTAGACGATGCCAAAGGTCCTGGGTTGGCGTGTTCATGACAACCTGAAGTTAGGACATATTTTTTAATTTACTACATTTTTAAAGTAAAAAGCAGCTTTAATAGATGAAAAAACCTTGGGAACTACCCACATAGATTCTACAGCTACCCTGGCCACATTCCTACTAATTCATTGCAAACAGAATGACCCATTTCTTATTACTTCACAATAACATGGACTTATTCCTCTGAAGGGCTCAAGGTGCTTACACATTTTAGCTAACAGGCATTAATCCTCATAACACCCGAGGGAGACCTATTTAAAAACTCGGGATTCAGTCTACTCTTGAAATAATATGAATTATAATTAGATGTAGTGAGGTCACTTATTAATTTCAAGGGAAAGATAAAATTAAATTATAAAGTATAAGCTTGAAAGGTATGAGTTCTTTTAACTTCTCAGCACATTGCACTCTTTGACGAATGAAATGCCAGTATGAAATAATTATGTCTCTCTAGGAGCACAATTATATTTATATTTCTACTAGCAATCCAAAGTGGTCAATAATAAATATCTTCTTATGTTGTATTTTTGAGAGAATGTTTACAGGGGTGTCCAACTTTTTGGCTTCTCTGGGCCCCACTGGAAGAAGAGTTGTCTTGGGCTACACATTAAATACACAAACATTAACGAAAACTGATACGCAAGAAAAGGTTTTAAGTAAATTTACAATTTTATGTTGGGCCGCATTCACAGTCATCCTGGGCCGCGGGTTGGACACCCCTGCCAGATCAAGAGAGGAGCTTTACCTACAGAGGGCAGTACAGAAAACCAGTTAAGGGCCCTGGTTGTAATCCTGCCTCTCCCACTTACTAACCTATTGAATTTAAACAAATGCTTCACTTTCCACAGATAAAAGGATAATAGTATCCACTTCCATATGGGTTGGTGTGAAGATTACATAAGAATTTGCAAACATTTTCTCGGTCAACAGTGCTCTCCCAAACATGATGAACGTTCCTAAAACCCACCAGACTTCCTGTAAGAAGTGTGGCAAGCATCTACCCCCTAAAGTGACAGTACAGAAGGGCAAGGATTCTCTGTATGTGCAGGGACAGTGGCATTATGACAGGGAGTAGAGTGGCTATGGTGGGTAGACTATGCCAATTTTCCACAAAAAGGTTAAAACTACAAAGAAGACTGGGCTGAGGTTTGAGTGCATTAAGCCCAACTGCAGATCTAAGAGAATGCTGGCTATTAAGAGATGCAAGCATTTTGAACTGGGAGGAGATAAGAAGAGAAAGGACCATGTGATCCAGCTCTCAGCCTCATAATTTGTTTTACTATAAGACAAATCTTGAGGACATGTTCAATTAAAAAAAATCCACAAACAGAACAGTGGCACACAGCCCTCAGTAATTGTTAACTATCCTTATTTTTTTTATATTATATAGTTTATTCTGTAAGAAACAGTTTATTGTTGTAATTAAAATTAATCATCACTACCATTAGGATTTAAAGGTTAAATTTAATATAATTCTAATAAAATACTTAAAATGTCTTATTGCCACAGCTGGGTGGTTCAGTTGCTTGGAGCGTCGTCCCACACCAAAAGGTTAACAGTTCAGTCCCTGGTCAGGGTACACACCTAGGCTGCGGGTTTGATGCCCAGTAACAGCACATATGGGAAGCAACCGACCAACATTTCCCTCTCAAATCTATGTTTCCGTCCCCCACCCCTCTCTCTCCCTTCCTCTCCTTCTAAAACTAATAAATATATCTTTGGGTGAGGATTAATAAAAAATAATAATAAATAAAATGTCTCTTGTATCTCAAAAACTATATTCATCAGAAACAGAAATTCAAGACTACCATGGAACTATGACAGTTTTAAAAAAAAAGAGTATGTTTAAATAGTAATTTATACTTGAATAAAGTATAGTTAAAGTATTGTTAAAACACAGTGTTCCCTGAGGAAAAAAAAAACAAACAGTGTCTTTTACAATAACACTCACCTCTGAGCAGGCCAAATGTCTGACATTGGTGAACCAGTCGACATGAGCACGACAATGATCAAATGCATGAATGAGTTCGTGTGTGACCACTCTGTTCATATGCGCCTGATTACGGATATTATTCTGACACAAAACAATCTAGGAGGCACCAAAATAAGAGAAGTTAGGTTACATCTAAAATCAACTCTCATTTCATGGATTCTATCCTTTCTCTTACATGAGTGGACTTACCTGCTTCTATTACTTCACCTACTTTTCTCCACTGACCCCACACCTCCCTATCCACCAAGGCCCAGTCTTAACTACATGCTCCATTAAGTCTTCCCAATGACTAACTTCTCCCTTCTCTTCTCTCTGGACTATAATAGCACTTAGATTAAGGACACTTTTTCACATACTGTCCTTATTGGACTGACTGTATCAGTGTGTCTTAGACTCCAAAGCAATGCTTTTAGAGCATGAGCTTTGGAATGAAGCAGAAAGATTCAAATTCTTGCCCCATTCCTTACTAATTTGGTGACCTGGGACAAGTTTCTTAATCTCCCTGTGCCTCGGTTTCCTCAACTATAAAAAAAGGAGATAGTTAGAGTACCTACCTTATAGAACTGTGAGAATTAAATGAGAATATATGTAAAATGCCTCTTATCAAGTTTCTGAATGAGCAATGAATCAACCATAAATGACCACTACTGTCCCACTCTACGAGAACTGCCAGGAAAAATCCTCGGCAAGACCTTCAAAAAGAAGTGTAAAAAACCAACAGCACACTGAGCAGGGCCCTATTAAGAATAATAAGGATGTGAGGGATCCTAATAATAAGAGTTACCACATAGTGCGCGCTTCCTATGTGCCAGGCACTGGGATATACTCATATACCAGCTATTTCATATATATTCATTCCACATCCATTTACTCAACTAATGTTTATTGAGACCTATTAGCAGATGTATAATCTACAGAGATATAAATTAATCAGTATTTACCAAAATGCTTAAATACATGCAATGACAGATGTCATGAAGAAAACCCCAGGTTGTCATAAGTACTTACAAAGAGAAGGCCTAACCCGGTATGGAGGTTTGGGAAAGGCTTCTCTGCAGAAAGAATGTTTATACTGGGATCTAATGGATGAATGGGAGTTAAATGTGAGGAGTGAGGAAGGGAGCATACCAGACAGAGAGAACAACCTATGCAAAGGGTACAGGGAGGGCTGAAGGAATAGAGTGTATAAGAAGCTGAAAGCAGGCCTCTAGAAGCACAGAGTCTGAGAGGGTAGGCATGAGGTAAGGCTGGTGAGGTCAGCAGCGGCCACACAACTGAACACCTTGTCTTCATCCTGAGAGCAATGGGAAGTCACTGAAATGAAGCAGTGAAATGGGGGGTACTTTTGTTTTATTCTGTTTTTATCTTTTGACTATAGTTGGAAAAATAAGCAGAAGACAACCAAAACTGGATGCAGAGAGACTAGTTGAAGGTTCATGAAGTATTCTGGGCAAGACGTAATGGTACTGAGCTAGGATAATGGGACCCAAAAATGGTTTCCAGGAGGTAAATTAGATAAAATTTAATGATGGATAGAATATGGGAAGGGAATCAGAGGTCTCAAGAATGATCCCTAATATCTGGTTTGTATAATAGGATGGATGGTGATACTATTCACTGAAATATGCAAAACAAAAAGACCAGGTTGGGTGGGGTAAGGGATGGTAAAAATCATCAATTTGGACTTGGACAGGTCAGGTCTGAAGTACCTTTAAGACATCCAAGTGTGGGCATTAAGTGGGCACTTGGATGTATGGATGCGATGTTCAAAAGAGAGCTCTGACCTAGGAAAATAACTGAGATCCCCTTGGCAGAGCATAAAGTAGAAGAAAATAAAAAAGAGAGGATCTAACATCAAGTATCAGGGGACTTCAACATTTAAGGGCTGGCATAGAGAGGCGAGCTAGCAAAAGAGCAACTAGAAGAGTGCTTTACACTGGACGCCACGGAAAGAAATGTGTTTGGCGTTATCTGCTAAAGTCAAATGTATACCTAACACGTAAGCCGGCAATTCCACTCCTAGGCATACGCCTTGGAGTAACTTTTGCACATGTGCACCCAGAGGAAATTTTTTAAATATTCACAGCAGCACTGCCCAAAATAACAAAGTTGGAAAGAATCAATATTAGATAGGGTGTACTGTAATATAGACACATGATGGAATACTATCCAACAGTATTTATATTTTATATAAATATAAAATCTATATGAAACTAAATTTAACCAGAGGTATACACAACAACATGGGAGAATCTCACAATGTTGAACAAAAGAAATGTTACAGAATATTATATATCATATGATTTCATAAAACTACAAAGTATTACCTATAACTCAAAGTATTCCATGAATAAACCTTAAGAGCAGGCAACTAAATAACACATTGTTGGGTTGTATATATAGATGGTCAAGTAACTCAGGAAGCAGAGAATGATTATCACAAAAGTCAGAAGCAGAGGTAATGTGATCCAAGAAGGGCACAAGGCTTCCAAAGTCCTGGTAACGCTCTATCTCTCATACCTGGGTGGCAGCTGCACAGGTATTCATTCTTTATTACGACCAAAAGTGTACATACAGATTTTTTACTTTCTGTACGAATGAGATACTTCATAATACAATTTTAATCAAAAACAGAGTGCCCACTGTGTTCAAAACTGCTGAGAAGTTAGATGAGGGTTCAAAATGTCCAGTTTAACTCCAAGGGTGGGAGGGTGAACTTACCAAGACCCATTTTAAGAGCTGTAGGTATTGTGATTACTAATTGGCAAATACAGAAACTGAGAATAAGGCAAATAACTTGCCCCCCCCAACTCATGCGTAAGGGAACTAGGATTTGAACGCAAGTCTATCTGACTCCAAAACCCAGACCCCTTACCCCATGCTACAATATGTTTTCCCTTGATTACTATGAAACAGCTATAAATAACCAAAATACATATGAAACTCCCCATCAGGAAACAATTAAGTGTAGTTAGATGTGGGTTATATTCAAGATAGAAACAGTTACTTATAACACTTTCATCTACCCTTGTCACATGACATAATCTTTCTGGCACCTCCAAGGTTCTCTCAAAGCCCTCCAATGACGTAAAACTAATAATAACATGTATTGAATGCTCCTAGGTTTTCTATGATAAGCACTTTACAAGAAATGTCTCACTTAATTCTCATCACCATTCTGTAAGATAGATACAATCACTACCCATATTTTACAGATGAGAAATCTCACTCCATTAATCAAAAATTTTCAAAGACATATATCACCCCTCACCATGTAAAGGTGCAATTCTTTAGCTGAGCATTCAAAGCCTCCCACCATATGGCTAACCCTTCTTTCCAATCCTATTTTCCCAGCTTACCACGTATTCCTGTCCTCCAGTAAACTAGACAACATGCCATTCCCCAAATATAACTCTTCTTTCCCAACATGCCACCTTTGCTCATGCTTCCCTGTTTGGGCAACAGTCTTTGTTTTCTTTGCCCTGAAGAGGCTTTATATCCTCCAGCTAAATCTGTTGGCATCTTTCAATCAATCATATCACTGGCCCATTGTGGGCCATGCCCACCTGTGTTCATCTCTTATCTCCCCTGTGAAGGCGTAAGTTCCTTAAGAGCAAGAACCATGACTAATTCATTTTTTCAATCCCACACAAAGTCTACCAAACAGAATCCTCAGCATGTACGAGGTCCTCAGCAAATATTAAGAGAATCTGAGGAAAGAAAACAACTTAGCGAAATGCCTACCTGAGACAATGAAGCATCAAAACCTCCACTGACATTTCCATTACAATCTTCACAAGAGAAGTGTCTTTCTCTGTTAACAGAACTAAAAGGCAAAAATGAATTAGAGACAATGTACAGGAGCAGTGTGCATGTGACACAGGGGAACAGCCCTGGGTCAGGAGACCCATATCAAATCCCCTCCGCCACTAACACATATGAAATACTGGGAAAGCAACTTAACACCTTCAGGACTCAGTTTTTTTCATCTGTAAAATAAGGAAAGTGTTTCAAAAATCTATCCTAATTCAAATCCTATGAACTTTATGATTCCATAAAGCATTTGGTCAACTAATTAAAACCATATTAGAAATGTGATGGAGTTCCTGCCCTTTGGCCAGAATGGTAAAGTGGACCTCAGAAATCACTTCCTCTAATCCCTCAAAGTTAAACACCTGGACAGTTTCTACATAACAAGCTGAGATTCCTTCTCCATTAAGGACAACGCTGAGGCTGGCATAGTGGAAAAGCCAGGTTTAGTAATCACTAAACAGCGAAAGTGAATGGTAGAGCCAGAGATTTAGAGTTAGACCAGATGTCCGAAAAGAATAAGGCCTCTCTGCAAAGAATGCAGCCAATCACTCCACCTACCACATGGAAGAGGCTTTGTGGCCTAAAGTGAAATATAAGTAGTTCCAGTTCAGGGGCTTTTTGTTTTTAGCAGACAGAACATACGGCAGACTTCGAAAAGATTTACTTACCAACCTGAGTGCTTCATGGCATCAAGTAGAAGTTTGACATATGGATCTAAAGAGATAGTGATTTAATTACATATGCTAATTGAAAAAAATAGTCAATTAAATTATCCAAATAGTATATTATCAAAAAGCAACTCACAAATCTTAATGAAGTAATACTGTATTAAAATTGATTAAAAAGAAAAGACCAGTTTAAATTAACATAAAAACAAGTCTTTAATGAAATGAAACACTGATACAAATACCAAGATGGGTACTACCAAACATCTTAGGCAATATCAAGTATGTTTTTAAAGGTCATTTTTAGTTACATGATCAAAGACTGAGAGAATTTAGGGCCATATCCATAGAAATGAACAGCAGCATAGTATCTAGATTTAGAGGAAGTCAGTAAGTAGCCCCACTGTTGTCTATACTCATCAGACCGTACTGGTAACACTGTGTCCCATTCTGAGTTCCACATTGTACATGGGACCTGCCAACTGAAGCTCTTCCACGAGGGAAAGCAATTAGAATAGTATAGGACTATGTTCAGCAAGTAGCAAGAAAGATGGATTTAGAAAGGAGAAAGGAGGCTTAACTGGGACTGCAAGAGCTTGAAGTATTTGAAGGGATGACCATATGGGAATAGGTTCAGTCAATATTTCTTAAGAAGGTAGAACAGAGGCCAAAGGGTAGAAGTTATGTGGTGCAGATTTCAACTCAGTATGAGAAAGGATTCTCCCAAGAATTAAAGCTTTTGATACAATAGACCAGTAGCCTCAAAGAACAGATAATCCGTTCCAGCAAAGGTCTATATATGTTCTATTCGGTGATAGCACAGGGGTTTTCCAGTGCCGGGGTGGAAGGCCCAGGCTCCTGGCGGCCCTTCCACTTCTAAAAGTCTATGAGCCTGTAACAATTAAAGGAAAATACGATGAACCCATATGCCTCTAATAACTTTTCATACAGGCGTCTTCTCTGAGAGTATAAATGCACAACAAATTATAAGGCATAAGCAAAAAAATAGAAAAAGAAATCGAGGTTACATTTTTAGAGTGTTGAAAGCAAAAATAGGAGAGTAAAAGAAAAGTGGTAACTGGGATGATAAAGTTAGGCTAGGTTACTGCTTTACTAATCTGTCTCCTCATAAGAGTGTTAACAGTAAAATAATAATTATTAATGGTATTATTTAGTGTCTATCAGGTGTCTGGCACCATATCAAGTACATTATTACTCAAGCAACTAGGAGACTTTTACAGAGTTGAAATAGGTTCAAAACTCTACAGTCCTCTTACTGGAAAAAGAAAATTGCAGGGAGTACAATGGTTTCATACTTCTAAAAGGACCTGTAGTATTTCAGAATCAATGTGCTTTGAAGAAAAAGAAAACAAAGGTCTCCCATGAGGCTTGGTTTCTCTCGTCACCCCTGCCTCAGGTGTAGAATTTCAAAGCTGTGGGTGGAAGCTTTCCTACCAGCAACAGGCGTTCCCAGTTGCCCTCCCTGGAAGGTTGAGGCCTATTAATTCCTACTGGGGCTCATGTTCAGCACCTCACATCCTATCTCAACTTTTTCCTTCACTGTTTGGCTCTTCCACTGCAAGAACAGCTACCCTTTATTCAGCTCCTTACATTCATAAAATCTATTCCTCACAACTGTGAAAGAAGTATTTTTCACCCTCTCCCCACCCCACCTTTGTTTTTTGCAGATAGGAATAGAGGGGATCTGAGAGTTAAATCACTCTGCCACACCTAACAGGGAGAGGGACCAAAATTTGAACCAGTGTCTAACTCTGCAGCCCACATTCTTTCCACAGTGTTCCACTGAAACATCTCAAAGGCAGGGAAGGTCTTTACTCATCTTGGTATTTTCTCACACCAGAACCTAGGAGGCATTCAACACATACTGAAAATACAATGTCATCATCACTCTCTCTACTTCCCTTCTTCCTTGCACCTCCCTTGATTCCCTATATGCAGGTAATCTCAAGAAGGTCAGAAAATCTTTGGGTAGTTAAAGTTTTGGGGGGTTTTTTTGTTTGTTTGTTTGTTTTGTTTTTAATTCTAGAAAGAGAGGAATGGGGAGAAAGGGAGACAGACAGACATCGATTTGTTGTTCCACTTCTCCATGCATTCATTGGTTGATTCTTGTATGTGCCCTGACTGGAGATGGAACCAGCAATCTTGGCGGGCCGACAGGATGCCCTAACCTGCCAGGGCCGGGTTGTTGATTTTTGAACTGTGACTGGTCAGCTGTGAAACTAACTTTGCTTTGGGACAAGTACATGTAAAGCTTTGAGTTCTAACTGTGTCTGAAGTAAACTTAGGAAGTCTATGTCAATGTAAAAAAGTCAAGAAATCTCTAATGTAACGACCCTGGGAAGAAAGAAACTGGTTGGCAGCAGTGGCTCTTAACCCTTTTTGACGTCTTGGGCTTCTTGAGGATATGATGAAGCTATAAACTCTCTACCCAAAAAACTGCACACGATTTCACAGTCCATTTCAGGGTTTCTACACTCTGAAGCCCATCCGTGTATGAAGGCCAAGGCCCCCTTCGAACGAAGGGCAGGTTTGTAAAGCTGTCGTTTTTGCACGCCCAAAAGTAAGTATGTCTTCATTAACGTAGCTCTTCAAAACTCTGATTCACCCAGACTCCTAAGTTCCCATATTGTTGCATATCTTACATAAGAAATATTATTGTCAGACCAATGAGTGTGAGAGAAAAGGGCAAACTCCTAATCCGAGTCCCTGTTCGCTGCACAGGCAGTATTTCTGAAAGCAGCCTCAGCGCCTCCTCTCACAAGGAAACTGAAGCCCAGACACCCCACTCCCGCCCCCATGCCGCCGAATCTGCCTAGTCTCTGCGCTGAGGTGCCTAAAGCTAGCCCATGCCGCACGTGGGACTGAACCCGGGGCCCCCCGAAAAAGTGGTGCCCAAGCCCTTCCCTGCCCGCAGGGTCTCAGACATCACCCGACGACCCCCAGCCTCGGGATCAGCTCCTACTTGTCTGCAGAGTCTTCAGAAGCATGAGCTGGCAGTTCTGGTTGTTAGTGAAGCAGCTGGAAAGGAAGCCCTCCTGGGGCTTCTCCTGAGCCAGACGCTCGGGGAAGGCTTGGCACGCGACGTGTGGCCGCCGCTCCCCTGCCGCGGGGCCCGACCCGTGCCCGTCCGCAGCTCCTGCCATGCCATCCGCGGACCTCGCTGCTGCTTCCCCCCGCCTCCCAGGGTGAGACAAATCCACAGCCCAGGGCCTGCCTCCCCGTGGCGGACCTGACGCTGGGCAGGGCGACGGGTACAGGGCGGGGCCGAAGAGGTAGGGCTCCTCAGCCCAGCGAGGGACTCTGGGCGGGGCCAAAGACGCCGGGAGGAGAAGAGCGAATAGTGAGGGGCGGGGTAAAAGGGGCGGGGTGGGTCGAGAGACGTCGGGAGGGGCCCGGGCGGGGGCGCTGGGTCGCGTGCAGGCGAGAGGAGCAGGGGTGCGCCTCTGCCCTATCAGGCTGTACCCTGGATGCTGTGGATTTCGCCGCGTCCCATAAGCGCCGCAGCCCCGCCTCCTCGTGGACACCTCCTGGCCAGTATTGGCCACTAAGTCGTCTTCTCCCTCGAAGGGTTCTGTCGTCCTCCTACTCCCTGTCGTTTCCACCAGTAGGCTATTGCAGTTTGTGTCCTACCTCTCCCCTGACGCCCCAAGCCATGTTGAAAGTAGTATTTTTCAGAAACGTTTGAAAGCTGCAATTACACGGACTGGTCACATCAAAATCCTCATACTTTAGGACTCAACTACTTTTTTTCTGCTTCATCTGGGCCCATTCGCCCAACTCTACTTTCTTGCCACATCAAAAAACTCTGAAAACACAACCTGATTACTTCTGCTTCCAAACCATAACTCATACTTCCATCTTTTTTTTTAAGATTTTTATTTATTTATTTATTTTTAGAGAGGGGAAAGGAGGGAGAAAGAAAGGGAGGGAAACATCAATGTGTGGTTGCCTCTGCGTGCCCCCTACGGGGGACCATGCCTGCAACCCAGGCATGTGCCCTGACCGGGAATCAACCCGCCACCCTGTGGTTCGCAGGCTGGCACTCAATCCACTGAGCCACGCCAGCCAGGGCACATACTTTTTCGTCAGTCCTTATCCAGATCCTGATCAGATCTACCAGCTCCACAGGGCATTCCCAGATACCATAACCAAAATTAACCTCTCTTGATCTCACCATGTACAAAATACTTGGTACCTGTTAGGGCTTTCATCACAGCCTGTCGGGTTTTAACTTATTCAAGTTCCTCTTTTAACACTAAATTATTCAGTTCAGCTCACACATTTATTCAGCACCTACTATGACGAGTCAGGTATCGTGACAGAAACAATAAGAGAAGTGCTGAGGTCGAAGAGGTTCATATACATGGTTTATGTAAGAAACATCTAAATAATAAAGGCAGTGCCTGTATGTGTCACAAATGCTTCATATCTAAATTGGATGGGATGCTAGGATTATTCATTCATTTGAAATACTATGAAAATATGAACATCTATTACAACTTAGTGTGTTTAATATGGAAAACTCAAGGAAGGCTAGAGAAAGAGGATGGGACCTTAAATGGACCATAGCCTATAAAACTTTGAAGTACTGTTTGAAATATTATTCAGCTACATGAGTAAGGGAAGAAATGCAAATTAAATGATGACCTTCTTCCCTACCAAATTAGCAAATATGTTTTCAATACTCATTCTGAAGGCAACAGAGAAACCTAGAATAAATTTATGCCAAAATATGATCAATAGTTGTCTAGGTATTAATATATTTTTATTACAGTCTTCTGAATTTCCCAACACCCTGCAGTAAGCATGTATTACCTTTATAACCAGAAAAAAATTAAACTTTTAAAAACTGAGTAGGCTTTCGCTGCCATGTGTGTAACTTCTCTTACAGTACAAAGATATAGGGGTGAAATAAGAAGGCATTAGGGGCAAGAGAGGGAAATGCAAATCCAAGTGGCTATGTTAAAAGAGAAAACTAAATACCACGAAGAAATGAAAACATAGGCAAAGATTTTCATTTCTGGATTGCGGCACTAATTAAAAGCAAAAAGGATAAAAAGTTTAAGTGTCTAAGAAGAATTACAATGGAATACATGTAGCCATGTTGTTGAAGTGTCTTTTCTCAATTAAATGTGTTCATAAAAGTTTTTTTAAGTTATAAAGCAGCATATACAATGTGATTCCTTTTTTAAATTTTATAAGCATAGAACAGTCTGGAAGACTGCTCCGAAGTATTCACAATGGTTGTTTCTGATGGGTAAAATCTGAGTGTTTTGGTTTCTTGTGCTTGCCTTCATTTTCTAAAGGAAAATAGCTTTTTATAGGAAGTTGTTTAAATTTCTAAAAATATATCACAGCAACAAATGACATTGCAAATAATCTTAAAGTGCTTTACGCCTTTCAGCGTTTTAATAGCTAATATCTAATCCGGTAAGTGAGTCCAACAAAAATCCGGCGTGCCTCTCATATTGAACGTTGAGGGGAAAAACAGTCCTCGCGGACCTACGCTGCAACGCGCCACACCGGGCCCAGGAAACTCACGGGCTAGGGATGACGGGCAGCTACTTCCGGACGAGTCAGCCTTCCGAACCCGGAAGTGGATGGGAGGAAGCGCGCGGCATTCTGGGAAGAGTTATGGAAATTGGGTGGGGCGTCCCCTGCCGTTACCAGGGCAACCGGAGGACATCGACAGTTATCTGAGGTTTAGAGCAGTTAACAGGATAGGCTGAAATGCTCAGAGGTCCTTTGGGACGACTGAAGAGGGCTTGAGGGCCCTTTTAAGAGGCGATTGCCCTAATCGGAGGTTATCCAGTAGTGTCCCGCGGGAGCGCCTGACCTGGGGATCTAGGTCACGCCCTCTTGCACCACTTTAAGCCTTGCAGCGAAATGAAGTGCGGCCCGTTAGCTTCTTACTGTCACTTCTCTAGTTTTTCTGCCTCCTTGCAGAAAATGTAAGTTGAGAATTTCTAATTTACGTTGTAATGTGGTCTAATGTCAAAATAAATTATTCTTGCTTTTTTAATTTTGGGGGTGAAATTTTTTTTTTAACTCACTATTTAACTGCCCAGGAATAACTTTAAATTTTTCATGTGTTATCTATCATGTTTTTTCTCTGCATAAATATTCTTTACATGGTTAAATTTATTTGGGGAAAATCATTTTGTAGCCTGCTTTTTCACATATATATTTACATATGATATAATTCTGATATTGAAATCTTAGCAAGAGTGAAGGCATTGAAGATCTTAATGTAAATCTGTAGTGAGTTGAAGGGAGAGAAATGAAGTGAATGCATCATGTGAAGACAATTCTTTCAAAAAGTTTGGCTGTAAAAGAAAAGAGAAAGGTCAGTAGGCAGAGAAGAATGGCAAGTGAAAGAAAATATTTGAGGCTCTTCATTAAGGAGAAGAGACTTAATGATGTTTATTAGTGCAAGAGAAAAAAACCAGTAGTCAGATGTTACCGATACTGGCAAGAAAGGAGGTAACAATGAATTCCTAAAGAAATAGGAGGAGATGAGATGCATATACCAAGTATATAAATTAGCATTGGTAGGAGACAGAACTGGGAAGGAAGATGTCAAGGTGGGTATGGATGTTAATAATTTAAAAACTTACAAATTGGCAAAAGAGTAACAAAAACATATCAAAAGGTACATATAAACATGGCCAATAAATAGGTATGTTCAGCCACAGTAGGAATAATTATAAGTGGCATATTCGATGCCTATTAAGTTGGCAAAGATTAGAAAGAAAATAATACATGTTGGACAAGGGTTTAGTGAAACAGGCATTGCAGCTGGGAATAGAAATTGGTACATTTCCTTCTCCCTCAGGCATTTTAGAACTATGTATCAAAATCCTTAAAATGTGTATATACTATGACTAAGCAAGTATCCTTCTAGGAAATTCTCAAAGGAAATAATCAAAATTGCACACAGGCATTAAAACTGCGTGGAATTCAATTCAACTTGTCCACCAACAAAATATAGGTTAGACATAGATAACATAGTTGCTGATAAGAGAAGTTCACTCATATTAGTTTAAGAGCACCCTCAGCTTTTCTAGAAAGGGAATGTGAGCAACTGCCTTGATTCACAATCAGTGGGATGCACTGAACCATTAAAAATGATGTAGAAGACTATTTAATGATAAGGAAAGATAATGTAAAATGCATTAAGACAGAAAAGTGGGTTATGAAAGCTGCATTGTGTAGGTTCTTACCAAATAGTATTTTGTTTGTTTTTTAGCTATTCTGTTTTTTACTAATCTGTATCCTACATGATAAATGTTTTGTAAGGAGAAATAAAATGGCCTGGCTGGTGTAGCTCAGTGGATTGAGCATCAGCCTGCGAACCAAAGAGTCGCTGGTTCTATTCCCAGTCAGGGCACATGCCTGGGTTGTGAGCCAGGTCCCTGGTAGGGGGCATGTGAGAGGCAACCACACATTGATGTTTCTCTCCCTCTCTTTCTCCTTCCCTTCCTCTCTGTCTAAAAATAAAATAAATAAAATCTTTTTTTTTTAATGTTGCTCTCTTGAAGATGTGAATGAGTTTGTAAGTGGGACAGGAAATTGGAGAAGTGCTCTCCTCATGGCCTTGAAGTAGATGATGGCTCTCTGAATTAGGAGATCAAAAAAATAATAAGGTACTTCAGCAAGTTTTAAGAACTATTTTTAATGTATTTTATAGATGTATATTATTTCTTGATACTCAACCTCTTTCACAAAAGATTGAGTATGCTCAGAAAGAGATGTACACTGTAATAGAAGGAAATGATTGGAAGAGAAAATAGACACAAAATGTAACTGGAAAACAAAATGAAGGCGGGGGTATGCTAATACCCCAAAAAATTATGCCAGAAGGTCCTGTGTGCTAGAGGCATGCCACCTCAAATTAGGCTCAAGGTTCTTACCAACTAAAGCAAAGGGAAAACATAGTTTTAAGTTTCATGTGGTCTATAAGGTTGTTTTTTTTTTAAGTTACTTTAGAGAAGTATAGTTTTGGTATATAAGCCTGAGAAAAATATCTCCCAAGGTCCCTCATAAGGGAATAATATGAGACTCGGTTGTTAGTATTGTATTCTGGGTTTTACAGAATTTAGGGACATCTCAGAAAGGTTATACACATATTTATTAACTCAGTAATTATAAGCTCTTATTCTTATTAAGTAATGTGAAAAATATAAACACATGTAAGACTAAGTCCCTGCCTCATCTATGGTGGAAAAATAACTATACTATATAATAGCATATTTATAATATGCAATGAATAACTAGTAAGATGAATAATTAGTATGAGGAATATTAGAATAACTAATACGAATAACTATAAATCAAGACAGGATTTCTACAGTACGTAGAAATAATTTTAACAAGTGGGACTATGGTCAACCCATTTGTAAAAGGGGATGTTACTCTTTTATAGATGAGGAAACTGAGGCTTAGAGAGATTAGATAAATTGTCCGAGGCACATGGCAGGTAAAGGACAGAGCCAGGATTTCAAACCAAGTCTGTTTCATGCAGACTACCTTCTTAACTACTAAACTTTATGGAAGAGATAGCATTCAAGTAGGCATTAAAGGATGGAAAAAATTATATGAGGCAGAGATTGGAAAAGGATAATCTAGGTGGAAAGAACAACACTAAATGATCAAAAAGGCTAGAAGGCATTAGGCATGTTTTGGATAACACACACATAGGGTATACACACATCCCAGGAATATAAGATATATGCAGGTAAGCACTAGAGAATAAGGCTTGAAAGACTGAGGATAGATATTTCAAATTCGTAATTTAGAACCTCACAGGCAAATGGTCTCATTTAAGGCCTAGCTTACCTGATTAAGGTCTCAGCTTCAGGGCCTGATAAAGCAAAAGTTTTAAAGAACAGAGACCTCGAACCTGAAAAGTTTTAACCATAGACCCTATATTAAGGACTTACCTCACCAGGGTGAGGAGGGGGATTAATGGCGTATAATAGACTCCTGTTCACATGAGCTGTATATAATTGGTCAGGCCTGTAAATTCTTTGGACCTCAATTTCTCCATCTCTTAGAGGATAAGGAGAGGAGGAAGGAGGCTGCCAGACAAGGTGATCTCATCATCTCTTCCAGTACTAGCATTCTGTGATCATATAGGCCAGAGACTGCAAGCAAAGACACCTACATTAAGAACTAACAAGGTTTCTCGCCCTGCCTGGTGTGGCTCAGTGGGTTGGAGGATTGTCCCATAAACCGAAAGGCCGCAGGTTTAATTCCTGGTCAGGGCACATATTTAGATTGTGGGTTTGATCCCTGGTTGCAGCTCACATAGGAGGTAACCTATCAATGTTTCTCTCTCACACTGATGTTTCTCAGTTGAGGATTAAAAAAGAAGAAGAAGGTTTCATAAGTAAGGAAACTGACCAAGTATAAGGAAAATAAGGAATGATAGAGAATAGAGTGATAGTTTGCATGTCCCATCTAAATTCTAGCCAGTTATTTCAGGAATGAGGACTCAGTGTTGTCAGATTTTCAGATTTTTTTTTTTGCATGAGAAGCAAGAACAGCATATTTTTAAGAATATTATACAGAACAAACAAAACACCTCTGCTGGCTAGATATAGTCCATTGGTCACTAATTTTCAACTTCTGCTATAAATAAAAGGACCTAAACAAGAATGATATGTTTTAATGAAAAGAATTAAACATGAAGAAAGAGGAAGAAATCAAAGAGAAAAGCAGAATTTCCCCCTGGATAATGGGGGGGAAGTGGTAACATTAATATAAATACTAAAATCACTGGAAGGCTTGGAAAGAGAAGGTGCTTGACGGTGAGTCTTTTGAACACAGGACCAACTTAATCATAGGTGTCCACAGCATGTGACTCACATTCAGCTGTCGAGTTTGAGAAATCTGTGGGATTTCCTGGAGAAAGGGCGCAAGAAATGCAGGCAGGAGTCTGGGGAGAGCAAATGAAAGAGGAGTTAAAACTGTAAGATTCATTCTCTCAAACTTTTTTTAAACATAGATCACAGTAAGCATTTGTTATTTTAGGACACTATAAAACTGATGGGGGCAGAAACCACAAATGTTTTCTTCACCAGCACCTAGCACAATGCATAGTAGGTTCTAAATGTGTGTTGAATAAACAAATGAATGCACAAGACATGTATAGGCGATGCAGGGTTGAATTAGAAAGTGCCCTTAAAGAAGCTTTTGGCCAGAAAGTAAGACAGGTCTTATGTGTAAATAGCTAATCCAAATTAAAAGGTAGTGCCATTTTTTTTTTAAAGGCACCATGGGATTCAGAAGAAAAACTTTTTCAGAAGAAGTTTAGCTGGGCTTTGATAATGGATAGTTAGGACTGGATCATGCAGGTGTTGGGAGGAACTGATCAGAAGCAGCTAAAAAGGTGAATACCTTTCTTTTGAAAATAAGGAATGTATAATTTGAGGCTGTGAAATAGTGAATAGAGAAACAGCTTGAAGCCAGAACCTTGAGAATCACCCACACAAAAAGAAGGTAAGGAAAAAGAACCAACAAAGTAAACAGGGAAGAAGTCATCAGAAACTTAAGAGAAACATCAGGAGAGTGAGTTTCATAGAAACTAAGATTCCATGTTTCTAGAAGGAAAGGTGAATCAGTATTGTCAAGTGCTACAGAGATAGCAGGCCAACAAGGAGGAGGATCTAAGGCCACTGGATTTGAGGATTATGGAAATTATTGATGACTTTCAACTAAATTTCTTTATAGTTGACCAATGAATATATAGTTGACCAATGAATATAGTGGACCAATGAATTCTATCTACTGCTCAAAAGACCAGTAGAATTAAGAGGCTTTTGATTTGTTTAGGGAGGTAGGAAATAGAGTTCCTTAGGAGCAGGGGAAACTGGAAGAGAGGATTAAGTTACAAAAAAAATAAATGTATAATGTAAGATTTTGAAGGAT
>PVJD01012498.1:0-39283 GCA_004026545.1 Mormoops blainvillei | reverse complement strand
GCCTCCTGGCCATCAGTCACCATAGATGAGTCGTTTCTGTCTTGTCTGAATGGCCTCTTCAGCCACATTTGGCCCAGGGGAATTTTTTGAAAGGTTGTAGACTCCTATGCACCCACATACACCCCAGTCAGGGTCGTGACTGATGTAGGACCACAATGTTCTATCCACCCATCATCTATCTATCTATTTCTCCTTTCCCCTCGGCACCAATAAGTCCCTTTTTCTAATCTGAGGGAAACCACCACCCTGCTCTCCCTGTTTCTCCCAACCACTCCTCGTCCCATAACCACAGTACCATTCCCTCAATTTTTCTAAGTTCTCCAAAGGGCCTTCACTTTTGGAAAACAAAACTTGCAGGCTACCCCTGCTACTGGTCCGGCTACAGAGCTCCCCTGACATGCACAAATGTAGATCAGCTATGTGCCAGCTGACTTGGGAAGGAAAGGCAAAAATTAACTAATGAAACACCTCAACAGCTACCAAATGAGGCTGAAGGAGGGCGGAATCTGTGATGAGTCATGTGGCTTGCACTCACTTGCTCTCTCAGTAACCAGAACACCATGCACACATATGAATGTACACCCATACACACGTACATTCACACATAGGTTCGTGTTTGCACACCAACCTTCTCCCACAACCTTCCCAGTAGTCAGGGTCCCAGTCTCTTTCACGTCATCTCTCTTGCCACCCTCACTCCTCTCCTCCTTCTAGATGTTGGTACCTCCTATTATGCTGTAGCTGTAGTCAAGAGGAGCTCCAACCTGACCATCAACACCCTGAAAGGTGTGAAGTCCTGCCACACGGGCATCAACAGGACGGTGGGCTGGAATGTGCCCGTGGGCTACCTGGTAGAGAGCGGCAAGCTCTCGGTGATGGGGTGCGATGTGCTCAGAGGTGAGGGCTTCCGGCGGGCAGATGCTTGTCCTGCAGATGCAGCATCCCTGGGTTTCCCGTCTCCTTGCCTCATCCCTTCCCTTTCCCTCACAGGATAGCCTCCCGTCAGGCTCACCTTCTTGCACCTTCTTTAAAGAACGGCAGAGTCCCAGCTCTGCCAGGGGTCTCCCAGACACCTAATCAATGGTGTCACTCCCTCCTTCCTTTCATGCTGGCCATCCCAGTGTTGCCATCATTTTAGTTTCTGCTTGGAGGCCCTTTCAGAACACTCGGCTCTCACTCACTCCCCTCCTGTGGGAGGATGCAAAAAAAGACCAAGAAAGGGCACCCACCCTGGAATAGCTCGGTCTAACTCGGTGATGAGTACAGTGTGACTGGCACCCTGCTCACCTTGCATGCCACTGGGAGTCCTCAGCACAGGATAAATATTTGTCAAGAGGGTGGGAATAGGGCCTCAGTGCCAGCAGGGGCCCGGAAACCATGCAGATCCGACCTATTCACTCATGACGCCTCCTTCCCCTCCATTTCCATCCCCTCCCTGTTTTGAGAAGCATTGTCTATCAGATTAATTATACTCATTAAGCAATAATTTATTTACTTCCCTGCTTTCATTGATTGCTTACCCATACTGATTTTGAAATGAAACCCTCAATGAGAACAATATATAGTTGTTCTATGTGGCCATTTTCGGGTAAATGGTTTATTTCCCTGAGTCATTTTTAAATAACAACGGTTACTCCCCAGTGCCCACACTTTTGTGGCCCCAGTTTGGGAATCACTGATTGGAACCCCATTCCCGGTTTTGCTCAAACTGAAGCCTGAAGGGTCCAGCCCCGTCCCTGGGGAACCCAGGCCTCCACTCCTGCCTGAGTGGCCTGAGCCCTCCCCAGGCGACAGGGCAAGGGGTCTGACCCTGCAGTACAGCTGGCTCACCTCCCTCTTCCTCCTTCCCACAGCTGTCAGTGAGTATTTCGGGGGCAGCTGTGTCCCCGGAGCAGGAGAGACCAGTTACTCGGAGTCCCTCTGTCGCCTCTGCCGGGGCAACGCCGCTGGGGAGGGGGTGTGTGACAAGAGCCCCCTGGAGAGATACTACGACTACAGCGGGGCCTTCCGGTGAGAGGGGCCTGGGCAGGGCTGGCCCTCAGCAGAGCTGAGTCAGGGGTGAGGCCTTGAGGCCACAAGAGCTGGGGAAAAACACTTAGGCAGAGAAGGCCCCAACGTCTGCACTGCAGCGTCACATCAAAGCACCCTTTATGTAGTTCATGTGCCCTGGTTGATTTAAAAACATCAAACCGCAATAAGCCAGACTGGATTTGCCTTAAGTCAACATGTGTGGTATATTTAGAGAAGTGAGGGCTCAGAGAGAAGAAGATGACAAAATAGCCTTTTGTCACTCCCATGTCCCCATTCTGGTGACTCAGAGCAGCAGGGAGGGCAGTGGGGGTGGGGGAGTGTGTCAGGGACTCCCTGGTTCAGGCTGGCACGTTAGAGGAACCTGCTGTGGATACAAAAGAGAACCTCTAACAGCTGTGGTACAGGTCCGTCTGTCCCTAAGTGAGGACCTGTGCTCCACTGGGGCTGGGATGGAAGCCTGCCGAGCCCCTCTAATGGCCCCGGCCTCAGCGCTTCCACTGGAGGCGGGAGTCTGGGGGTGCCCCATGCTTCAGTCTGGGACCTGGGAAAAATGCAGTTTTAGCACAGACAGAAAAACAGTTCTCTGCCCTCCAAGCCAGACGCTGTTGCCCACCTCACCTCTCCTGGTTTGCTGCTGTGGAGACCCAGGCAGCCCCTTTGCCCAAAGGCCCCGACCTGCCTCCCTCACTGGGCAGCGACACGTAGAGGACACTTGAAGTCCTCGTCTCTTCCTCTCAGGGTTTTTGTTATGGTGTGGAAGGTCTGGCCCAATCCACTGCCTCAGGACAGAGTCATCTTCAAAAGCCCCTGAGTGTTAACGCAAGCAGCTGCCGCTGAGAGCAGCTGCCACATGAGCCCCTGCTCCGTCCAGGCCCCGGGTGTACAGGATCCACACAGGCGACAAAGGATCTCTCCCCATGGGAGCCACTTGCTCGTCCCCACTTCACAGGCGATGAGGCTAGGAAGGCCCCGCAACTTGGCAAAGCCACACAGAAAGCTGGCACACGAGACTGCATAGGTGTGAAACCCATGCCTGCCATGACCGCCCCTGCTGCCCCAGCCAGCCCTCCAGAGGTGGAGGGTGGGCAGGGGCTCTGGGGCTCAGGGAGCTCAGCCCCACCCAGGCTCACAGGCTTCTCCCCTGCAGATGCCTGGCAGAAGGGGCAGGCGACGTGGCCTTCGTGAAGCACAGCACTGTGCTGGAGAACACTGATGGTGAGTTGGAGGGGCTGGCCTGACCGGGAGCAGGGAAAGCTTCCCAGGGCCAGGCAGGTCTCGGCAGTGGCGTTCGAACTGCTCTGCGGGCAAGGGGGCCGTGGGAGCAGCTCTGCCCCGTCCTGATTTGTATATGGCATTGGGTTCTCTTTCCGTTTGAAGACTGGGTTCCACTTTTCCAAAATAATTTGCAAACCTCTACACTAATGCTCATCTACTGACCCTTCCTGGCATGTTTCCCTTATCTGAAGAAGCTACCCCTTCATCCCTGGACCAGGTGTTATGTGTTGATTCAGTATATCATTGCCATTTAAATTTTTTTAAATTTTGAAATAACTAAGCTTTAGAAAAGTTGCAAGAATAATTCAAAGAACTCCCATTTATTCTTTCCAGGATACCGACTTTTAGCATTTGCCACGTTGACTTCTTATTCTCTCTATACGGATATGTTCTTTCTGAACCATTTGAGAGTGTGTCTGCCTGCATCACGCCCCTTCAGTAATTTAGTATGTATCTCCTAGGACCAGGGAGATGTGGACTTGGCGTCAGTACGGTTATCAAGCTCAGGAAATGTAACATTGACACAGTACTATTATCTACAGTCCATATTTTAGATTCATTAATTGCCCCAATTATGTCCTTTGCAGCAATTTTTTTCAGGTCAGAGCCTCATGTAAGATTGCACATGGTATTTAGTTATTACGCCTTTTTAGTTTTCTTTACTTTGAATGGCTTTTCAATTTTTTGTTTGTTTGTTTTTTGTAGAGTCAGGCCTGTTATTTTATAGAATGACCCCCTAATTTTGATTAGCCTAAGGATCATTTATTTTTTTAATTGAGGGATAATTTACATACAGCAAAAATGTGTCCTTTTCGAAGTACAGTTCTATAAGTTTTGCCAAAAACTAACTTGTACAACTGCCACCACAATCATGACAGTGACTGTGGCAGACCCTCCACCCTGAAGTTCCTTGCAGTCGACCCCGCCCCCTGCGCCACCTCTGTCGTTTTGCCTGTTCCAGAATGTTTCACTATTGTCCACTTTTTTTAATCATTATTTTTTTGTTGTTAATCTTTGCCTTTTAAATCAGAAGGCCCATCACGTAGTCTGACATTCATGAAGGCGAATAATATGAGCCAGACTCGAGAACGAAAAAAGAAGTGAGACCTGAAAAAGGAGGAGGCACACGGGGTTGTCTCCAGGGCAGGACGGTCTAGAAAAACAGGCAGCAGGGAATTGGACCCCAAGAAGAGCCAAGAAAGGAGAATTTGGAAGTTTGAAAAAGAATAGGGAAGTATTTGGTTAAAACTGACTCTTTTAAACTGTTGATGGTATTTGAAGGAAATCTAAGTAATTTTTTAAGATTTCTTTAGAGTTTTGCTCCAACTTTGTGAGGTAGACAAGGCAAATTCTATCATGCCCATCTTTTTATTAAATTTATTGTGGTGACATTGGTTGATAAGATTATATAATTTTCAAGTGTACAATTGTATGATATGTCATCGGTATGTTGCCTCCTGTGCTCACCACCCAAAGTCTAGTCTCCTTCTGTCACCATATATTTGACCCCTTTACCCTCCTCATTCTCCCCCACACCCCCTTCCCCTCTGATAACCACCCTTCCATTGTCTGTGTCTGTGAGGCTGGTTGGCTTGTTCGTTTGTTGCTTTCTGTTTTATATTCCGTATGTGAGTGAAATCACGTGGTTCTTCTCCTTTTCCACCTGGCTTACTTCGCTTAGCATGGCATTCTCAAGGCCACCCCTGTTGCTGCAAATGGCAGCGTTTCACCTTTCCTATGGCCGTGTAGTGTCCCGTTGTACATATGTGTCACATCTTTACCCAGTCCTTGATTGGAGGGCACTTCGGTCTTTTCCATGTCTTAGCAACTGTGAATAACGCTGCAACAGACATAGTTTTCATGATCCCACAAATTATCTTCTCCCTCCTATATCTTCATTTTAAAATTAGTCTTCTTAATTTCCCTGTTTGTTGTCAATATTCACTTTTTCAAGCGAATCTTGTTTTCTATTATAAATGAGTTTTACGGAAAGTTTCCAATAAAATGGAAGGTTACTTTAAAATGACAAATGAAAAAAGTAGGATGCAAGATTGCCTATCAACCATATTTAAAATGGTTAGAATAGAAAAGAGGACTTGGAGGAAATACATCAAAATATTAATAGATGCATTAATATTGCATTAATATTTGGGCGAAGATTTGCAGATTCCCCTTTTCTCTTTGGGACACAGCTCTGGATGGATTCTGTCAGGTTTATTTCCGCCATGGCATCCTACCGCCACCCCTGCCCCCCACCCCCCGCCCCCAGCCCCCTGCTCAGAGCCAAATTTCGTGCCTGATGGCAGCAATGAACTCCTTGTACATTTCTATCTCTCTCAGCTTAAGCTCTTCGTATCTTAAATAAACAGCTTTGTTTATATGTGTTGTATTATTTCCTCAAATCCATTTTATTAGTAGAAATTGGTGAGAGGTACAAAATTTAAGAAAATAGACACAATCTGTCAAGACACCTGGTGGTGTACAGCCACCAAACTCCTCCTCGTGCTCAGTTCTGGTTCTCACCTCCTGGAAGAGTTTCCTTTCACAATGGGTCTGTGGCCCAGGACCCTCTGACTTCCCTTTAGGTCCCCTCTCAGGGGCTATCTCTGATGCCCTCCTAAGATAGCCGCATTCCACCAGACAAGATTTGGCTCACGAGAGGCTTCCCAACTTCCCAGGGAAAACCTTGCCCTCCTGGGGCCAGACACTGCTGTCACGGGACTTCCGACTGCTGTGCCCCGACGGCAGCCAGGCTGACGTCACTGAGTGGAGATGGTGTCACCTGGCCCGTGTGCCTGCTCATGCCGTGGTGGTCCGGGCCGACACAGACGGAGGCCTCATCTTCCGGCTGCTCAGTGAAGGCCAGGTGAGTTTGAGGCGCCCCGCACAGCTTTCCAAGTGGCACTGGACCTTCTTATCTTTCACGAGGCGGGAGCTCAGGACCAGAGGCGTCCCGAAGCTGGGCCAGCCAGGCCAGGACGGGCCGGGCCCAGGCCCCTCCCCCTGGGATGCACCCCAGCTAGGGACCCAGGACTCTGTGGTGTCAAACCTCAGGCCAGGTCAGTGTCAGGAGGGACCACCTATGCTAGCTGGCTCATGTGGGCAAATAAACAAAATGACAAAACTAGTACATGTCCAAGTACGCCATTAATTAAATGTGGTGAATAATGTCTTGCTAAAACCATTGCTTACCAGAGCAGCAAGAGATACGGACCGTCAGCACACCGGCTTTAGTTTTGCCCCATTTACGCCACCACTGCCTTGCCCCATCGCCTGATCCTAGTGCCATCCCGCACCTGGGCCACGAGTCCTGCGACCAGCACGCTGAGTGTGACAGGCAGGATGCCCTGGGAGCCCAGAGGGAGGAGGGAGGTGGTGCCTCACCTGGTCCGCACAGTGGGCATCTGGCCTGGGGGCACAGGAAGAAGGAAGTGCTGGTTGAACTGGCAGGAAGAGACGCACCCCTACAGCACCTCACCAGCCCCCGCCCTTCCCCCTTGACACACAGCGTCTATTCAACCATGAGAACAGTAGTTTCCAGATGTTCAGCTCTGAAGCCTATGGCCAGAAGAATCTGCTATTCAAAGATGCCACATCTGAGCTGAAGCCCATCACCACACAGACCTATGAGGCATGGCTGGGCCCCGAGTACCTGCGTGCCATGAAGGGTTTCCTCTGTGATTCCAACGGTAAGTCCACCTGTCTCTTCTCCCGCCAGCTCCAGCCCAGCCTGACTGCAAGAACGGCTTTCTGGAGAGATGGCGGGAGCTCAGGGAGCGGGCGGTGGCGGCGGGGGGGGGGGGGGGGGCAGTTGCGGGATACCACTCTGGGAGGGGAACCTGTTGCTCTCACTGCCCTGCCTCTGGGGGTGTGGGGAGGAAGCAGCTCTAGAATTGGGACGCCTGCTGTTCCCTGAAGCCCCACCTCTCTCAAGGGGTGGGATCTAGGTCATCAGGGCCTGTCTCGGGAAGGGTCTCCTCATTGCCCCCCCGACGCTGAAGTCATAGAGTCCTGCCACTCCACAACGCCTTACTCCTCCTCCCCACCCATGGCCATGGCCCTGGCTCAGGTGCGTCTCTCACCTGGACTACTACAGTGGTCTGCCAATGGGCTCCCTGCCTCCAGCCCGCATCCCCATGTCTCCTTCACCTACAACAGGGAAATGGTATGGCACGAGCTAGATCGACGGCAGCCATGGCCCCCCTCAAGCTTCCTCACAGCCCCAAGAAAGAGGAGCAGTTTTCCCATTTTTGTATGAGGACACAGGATCAGGTGGCTAAATAAGTTAACCCTTGCTGCTCACGAAGGAGAGAGCCAGAATTTCCCTGGGGTGTGGCTCCAAGTTCTTCCTGCTGAGGTATCAGCCCTTACGGCCCCCACCCCACAGGCCATGCTCAGGGCAGCCCCTGCCGCAGGCGAGTGTGCGGTGACCACACGCTCACACTCACACAGGGCTGCCGCACTACCTGCACTGGTGTGTGCTGTCCACTCCTGAGATCCAGAAGTGTGGGGACATGGCTGTGGCCTTCAGCCGGCAGGGGCTCAGGCCGGAGATCCAGTGTGTGTCAGCTGAGTCCCCCCAGCACTGCATGGAACGAATCCAGGTGGGGGTCATGACCAGAGGGGCAGAATGGGCCCTGTGGGCATGTGGTGGCAGTACCTGGATGGTCCTTACCCTCCCTTCCCCCTGGCCCACGTAGTCTAGGGGATATAGGACAGCCTGGGAGGAGAAGGTCCCCTGTGACAACTCCACAGGGAAAAGGGAGGAGGAAGGACCCACAAGGACCAGCCACCCTACCCCAGGGAACAGGGCAGAGGGGGGCTGATAACCCTGAACAGGTGGCCAGGAGTGTGAGACTGGCCCAGCCTGGCCCTGGCCAATCCTGGGGGCTTGAGTAAGGCCTTCCCCTTTCTGTGTCTCACTTTCCCTCTGTGCGCAATAAGGGTGAGCTTGGGTCATTGTCTGTTAATCATTTTGACAGCAACCCACAGTCAGAAATACATTTCAGCCCTGGCTCGTGTGGCTCAGTGGATTGAGCACCAGCCTGCAAACCAAAGGGTCACCAGTTTGATTCCCAGTCAGGGCACAGGCCTGGGTTGTGGGCCAGCTTCCCCGATTGGGGGTGCATGAGAGGTAACCACACACTGATGTTCCTCCCCCTCTCTTTCTCCCTTCCTTCCCCTCTCTCTAAGAAGTAAATAAATAACACCTTTAAAAAGAAAAGAAAAGAAATACATTTTACATCAATCACAGTCTAATCTGCAAAACTTTTCTTTCAGATATATATGTTTAAAAAATTCTTTCTATAGCGAGAGATATGAGATAAAACAGTACTTCCCCTTAGTAAGTATAATGTATGCTGGTAGTGTCTGTTCTATTATATGCTAGTCTTTTTTTTTTTTTTTTTAATTTTAGGGAGAGAGAAAGACACTGATTTTGTTGTTCCACTTATTTATACATTCATTGGTTGATTCTTGTATGTGCCCTGGCTGAGAATTGAACCCCCAACCTTGAGGTATCAGGATGATTCTCAAACCAACTGAGCTACCTGGCCAAGGCTAATTTTTTGTTTGTTTTTCTTTTCTTTTCTTTTCTTTTCTTTTCTTTTCAACACTTGTCATGGCCCGTTACACTGATTTGGCATCACTAACATGCCTGCCACCCACAGTTAAAAGCACTGGTTCTGGTCTTGGAGGCCCATTCAGCTCTGTTTTACTTCTCTGACTGGAGACAGAGGCCAGGGTTCAATGGCAGCCCAAGGTCCTAAAGTCGGGGATGAGGTCTTACCAGGGCAACAGGTGTCCAAAGCTCCTGGGTTCCTGGACTCCTCCCCTCCTGTTTTTTAAGAGCTAGTAGGTGGAACCTGATGGTGAGAAGCATTTTCCAGGATGGGCTCCAAGTGCAGGCCAGACCGTGGCCTCTCAGGAGTGTCCACCCCGCCCCTGAGGAAGGACCTTATCCCTCAGCCCTGGAGCTTCCTTCTCAGGCCCTCAGACTGCTTTCTTTTAAGACCTAGCCCATTCATCCATTTGCACACAAATTCAGCAAATGCCTTGCATTTGTGCTATGTGCCAGCCCTCGGCCTGGTGCGGGGGGTACAGCACCGTGCCCTAGGCCTCTGAAGGCCAGCCTTCCATGGGGAGAGCTCACACAAGCAAGAAGGCAGAGATCATGCGACGTTCTGTTCAGGAGACCCTCGCAACCAGGAGACCCTGTCCTGGCAACAGGGCACCCTCAGAAAACATTTGCTGAAAGAATGAAACAGACACCCGTGAACAGGAGTGCTGGTAGTGGTTGGCTTCAGGTCTCTAGTCCTCCGGGCACCCCTCTTGCCCACACATTTTCACAATGAGAAGAAGGGGCGGAAGGTGCAGGATGGGTCACCAGGAGAAGGGAGCTGGAGGCCAAAGTCCCCAAGAGACCCGGCCCTGATACCTTCATCAGACCCCGACAGCCAGAGCCATCCCGGAGCCCACCCCAGCCTGGCCACTCTTTCTGTCCCCCTACAGGCTGGACAGATCGATGCTGTGACCCTGAGGGGCGAGGACATTTACACTGCGGGGAAGACATACGGCCTGGTGCCAGCAGCCGGGGAGCAGTATTCCCGTGAGTGCAGGGGCCAGCCTACTGGCTTTGGCTTTGGGGTGGTCGGTATTTTCATAGATATAGAAACTTCCCCCTTCGGCCTTTTTCAAAAGCTTCAGCTCTCCTTCAGTGCCCCCGTCCCTGGGCTGGCTGCTGTGTGTCACAGACAAGTCCCTGCTGCCCGAGGCCTCAGTGTTCCCATTCAGTTATTGGAAACCTGACCAGAGTCAGCAAACTTTCTGTAAAGAGTCAGAGAGTAAGCACTTCAGGCCTTACAGGCCACATACAGTCTCTGCTACCTATTCTTTTTTTAAACAGCCCTTTAAAAATATAAAAGCCATTCTTAGCTTGCAACCCAGGCCATACAAAAACAGGCTGAAGTAGTTTCCCAGCCCTGGGCAGCGGCCTCCTCAGCCTCTTGCCGCCCAACCACGTGCCTCGCAGAAGGCGGGCCACCTCCCGGCTGGCTCATGCACGGCTGGCTCATGCACAGCTTCGCAGGGACCTGGGCTGAGGCTTTGGTGCCCCGTCCTCTTAAGTGGGGACCTCAGGTTCCTTCCATCTGGATGTGAAAAAAAATGTGTCTGCAGCCTCAGCTGTGCCTCCGCCTTTCTCCCAGGAGGTGAGAAAAATAGCACCTGGGTGTAAGGAAAGAAAGAAATCCCTCTGGGTGAGAACTGTTGGCGGGCGAGGGGGTGGGAGAAAGAACTCTGAAAGCAAAGCCACCAGCTGCTTCTCCGCAGTGGGTCCCACTGCCAGCTGTGCTCCCTGCACTCGCACCAGCCCCCAGGCCTGGGCGCGCCTGAGCCTGTGCAGCCCAAGGCCTGGACACCGGGCAGGAGAGGCAGGGGCAGGACCAGCCCTCTGGGATACAGACCAGCAGGAGGAAGGGGGTGAGGGAGGAGGGCACCCTGGAGAGGTGCCCCTGGCGCTCACCGGCCGAGGCCAGGAAAACACAGAGGAGGGGCCTCAATGGTGTCCTCTTCCCCCAGCGGAGGACACGAGTGACTCCTACTTCGTGGTGGCTGTGGTGAAGCGGAACAGCTCCTACGCCTTCACCCTGAACGAACTGCGGGGCAAGCGCTCCTGCCACTCAACCTTTGGTAGCCCTGCAGGCTGGGACATCCCCGTGGGCACCCTCATGCGGAGAGGCTTCATCCAGCCCAAGGACTGCGACATCCTCACAGGTGCCACCTTCCATGGGACCACAGATGCGCAAAATCTTCTTTGGGGTTGGCTGGGGTCAGGGACCGTCTCCCAGCATGACCCCACAGCACGCAGCCCCAGAGAGTCCTCTTCCCCCTTGACGTGGCCCTTGCTCTTGGGAAGGATGGGAAATATTCTTTGCCATCCCAGTGACACTCAGGGGTATCTGGTGGTTCTGTGGAAGCTTCCCTACTCGCTTACTCACCCAGATTGGAACTGGCTCCAATGGGCACAAGAAGCGGGGTGTGCACGGGTTCTGGACCAGCAGTATCACCTCTGGTCATGGGGCTGCCCCATCCCCCAGCAGTCTTGGGCACCTGGGGGCCTATTGAAAAGTGGCCATCATCTGTATTAGCGCTGAAGACACTTTGACCAAGCACCCACAGAACACCATCCAGGGGTCCTCCCCATATGTTAAGTTATGCACATTCATGGTGAAAGGAGGGCAGGAGGAAACTGGCGTGATCCTTGGGCTGGCTGCGCCCACACCTGTCCTCGCTGGCACCGCCTACACGAGCACACAGAGGGTGTTGGGATTGGCTGCCTCCACTCCCACACAGCTGGCCAGGGGCTTTGACTGGAATGGAATAACTCATGAGGTAGTGAGCTCCCCATCCCTGAGGGAGTTCCAGGGAAGACTTGGAGACCACTTACCAGAGGTTATCCAGGGGAGTCCTGTATCTAGACAACCTCTGTGTTGTCCCATCCCTCTGATTCTCATAGGAGACTTGCCACTCTGAGTTGGATGGCCAGTGGAGCGCATGGGCGGCCTTGAGCCATAAGGCCAGGCAGGGTGGGCCGACCTGTGGGGACACAGCCCCCCCATCTCCTTCCCAGCTGCCCTTTCTGCACCGGCCCCTTAACACAGCTTTTCCCTGCGCCCCAGCGGTGAGCAGCTTCTTCAGCGCCAGCTGCGTGCCTGTGAACAACCCCAAGCACTACCCGTCTCCGCTGTGTGCGCTGTGTGTGGGGGACGAGCAGGGTCGCAACAAGTGCGTGGGCAACAGCCAGGAGAGGTACTTCGGCTACAGCGGCGCCTTCAGGTACGCTGGTGTGCCTGGCAGGTAGGCCAGGGGCCGGGATGCTCCTGCTGACACCTGCTTTGACCTCTTACGTGGCAGGTGCCTGGCTGAGAATGCAGGGGATGTCGCCTTTGTCAAGCACACGACGGTCTTTGACAACACAAATGGTACGTCGGGGAGACTGGGGCCAGAGCAAGGCCTGATTCCGGGGTGGACTGTGTTCCCCATCCCCAACACAGTCCAGTCACCGGGTGTTGCTGGATTTGGGAGCCAAGAAGCAACAGGAAAAGCTGAGTCTAGAACTCTCTGACCCTTGGGGATCCGGGGGCCCCGAGAGCCTCATGGTAAGAACAGACCTCTGGCCACACACCCAGGAATGTAAGACGTATGACAGTCTTTACTGGTCTGGAATCCAAATCCATATTCTACCGAAGCGGTAGAAACTCAGTCAAAATCAGTGTGGAGAGACCCCTTCGGGGATCTCCACGTGGTACCAAGCTGTGTGGGTGGCGTGGCAGGGGCCTCTCTCCACAGGGTCATAATTCATGTCGGATTCTGGTCTTCGGTCCTGAGCAGATCTATGCCACCGTGCAGAGATCATTCCAAAGCCCGTAGGCCACAAGAGGCAAGGCACGCCCCATTCATGTCACTGTGGTTTTTTTCTCCAGTGTCACCTTCCTGAATTCCCTCTGGGATAAAGAGCTAGAACTCTGTGCTCCAGGACCCCAGGGGTAGGGCCTCTTGGCATGCGTAACTCCCCTCCCCTTCCTGTTCTCCCTCCTGTCAGAGAATTTATTTTATTCATTCCGAAGACTGGAGGCTGTTTGCCTCCAACACTTGTCATTCGCACTTTCTGTACCTCCTGCCTACACCCAGGCTTTGAACCCCCAAACGCTAGAAGCACAGTCTTTCCACACTGTCCTAACATATCTCTTCCCAGAAAAAGGCCCAAATGGGAGATGGAGGTTGGTGAAGGGAAAGCAAGACATGCAGGGAAAAACACCTGTTAGTATGTCAAAACTCAGATCCCAACTTGCCTACGAAGGTCACCAAGGCAGTAGGCCAGTAGAGCTGGGAAGTGCTCCAGGTCCTGTTGCCACAACCCCCCTCCCCTGCCAGCCTCCACAGGGAACCCTGGGGATCAACCCCCAGGGGGAGGGAAGCAGAGTCCACCTGCAGGAGCCCGTGAGGCCTGCGTGGTCCCAGCCCCGTGCCGTCTGTCCTCAGGCAGGCCTTTCAGAACCACCTGCAGGGAAACACCCACCTTCCAGAGTTGTTCATTTCCCTTTCTTTTCATCACTACTCATGGGCCCAGTTGAAGTTCCTTCTGGAAGTGGGAAGAGGGTAGATACACGAAGACATAAAAATAATATGACTCCCCAGGGAGTCTTCTCAGTGTTTCTGAGGAAGCCCTTGGACCAGCCACCTGCTTCAGAATCCCTGGGCGCTGGTTTAAACACCGGTTCCTGGGGCCTTTGGAACAGCCTCTCAGGGGCTCATGCACGATGTCGTACCGCATCTGCCTTGAAAACTTCAGCTGTTAGGGGAGGGGTCAGCCACCGCCTTCAGTAACCTGTCCTACTCTCAGGACCAAAGCCTGTAACACATTGATGGGGTTCTTTGCCCGGGAGTGATTAAGAACCTCAGTTTCTTCATCCATAAAGTGGGAGGTGATCATACCTGCCTTGTGTTGTTGTGAGGACAGAGCAATGCTTGACAAATACTGTCGCAGAGCAGGACCCCCTGTTCCCTACGGACTGTAGCTCCTGCCGACACTCTGAACCCAGCTGGGCTCTCTCATCCTGGCAACAGAGCAGAGCAATTGGAGAATGGAGAATTCTGGGGAGCTGGCCAGACACTGCCACCTCCTCTCCGCAGTCAAGGGTTTGGGCATCCAGGGGAGAGCATCCTCTTTCTCTTCCTCCCCCTCAGGCCACAATTCTGAGCCATGGGCTGCTGCGCTCAGGTCAGAGGACTATGAGCTTCTGTGTCCCAATGGGGCCCGGGCCGAGGTGTTCCAGTTCGAAGACTGCAACCTGGCACAGATACCGCCCCGCGCCGTCATGGTCCGGCCGGACACCGACACCTTTGCTGTGTACGGACTGCTGGACAAGGGCCAAGTGAGTCGGGGAGGGGGCTGCATCATTCCTGGGGTGGGTGACAGAGGAGAGCCATGCCCCGGGACACCTCAGTCTACCTGGAGCAGTCCCAGGAGAAACGGAGGACACCTGAGGGAGGGGGGAAATTCTGTGATTTTTCACTTAGCCAAGGGCATCCCTCTGACCACTCTCCCCTCTGTCTCCTGCATTATTAATTTTCCTTCTCATCTGGACCATTTTCATGCTGGTATTTCTACCATCTTAAAACACACACACACAAACACACACACACACACACACACCCCCTCGGTCTCACATTCTTCTGTAGCCATAATCCCACTGCCCTTTACAGCAAAACTCCTTCAAAGAGCTGTCTCTGCTCTACAGCCACCAATCTCCTCCTCTGGTCTCTGTTAAGGGATGGAGACCATGCTAGACCAGCCCCCCATCAGGGCCTTAAACTGCCCTGATCAAGGGCATAGTGACCCATGTTGCTAAGCTGGGTGGCTGTTTCTCAGTCTGCACCCACCTGACCTCTCTAGCATTGGCTGCAGCTCCCACCTGAAGTCCAACTCCCTCATCCCGGAAGCACTCTGTCCCTTGGCTCCTGACCCACATGCGCCTGGCTCTCTGCCTACCTCTCTGGCCACTCCTCCCAGTCTGCTTTGCTGGCCCCTCCTCGTTCCCATGCCTGTAGCCACTGGAGTGCCCCAGGGTTCAGTGCTAAACCCTCTTCTCCGCTGCACCTACACCTCTGTGGATCCCATCCAGTCCCATGCCACCAACTTGCATCCATATACTGACCGATGGCTCCTAAACGCACATCTTCAGTCCTGCTGCCATCAACCCTTTGGTCTCAAACTCGCCTCTTTAACAGCTTCCTACTTGACATTTCAACTGGTATTTCTAAGAGGCATCTCACACTGAGCAAATCCAAGACTGGACGTTCTTCTTTGCTTAGTTTTCCCCTCTTCAGCCCTTCCGTTGCCCTGGGACTCATCTTGGACTCCAGTCTTCTTCTCATGCCCTACATCTAGTCCTTCAGCAAATCCTGTTTGATCAGCAAATCAAAATACACCTAGAATTTGAACCCAGGCTGTCTGACAACGGGGTCTCTGGTTCCTAACCCACCCGCTCTCCCCCTCCTCACCACCCCGTTCTTCCTAAGTGCTCTGACACGCCATGGGGAAGGGCCTCGTGCGGATGTGCATTTTTCTGGGGAGAAGGCCGATAGCTTTCATCAGATCCTCAATAGGATCGTTGAGCCCCCCCAAAAAAGACCCATAGCCACTTTACTCCTTCTTACTATGGTAGCTTCATCATATCTTACTCCAAATCCTACTTGATGACAGAGGTCAATGAGTTGGCAAGCTTGTGACTTCAAGCCAGAGTCTTGCTCTTTGGGTTGCTGTATGTAGACCCATGAAGAGCAGGTAGCACCTGGGTGACCATTTGGGAGCCCGGATAAAAACCAGGTCTACCTGTGGTGATTCCAGGACCTGTTTGGAAGTGACCACAATAAGAATGGTTTCAAAATGTTCGACTCCTCTGACTATCATGGCCAAGACCTGCTTTTCAAGGACGCCACAATCCGGGCGGAGCCTGTGGGGGAGAAAACCACGTATCTCGACTGGCTGGGCCCCAACTATGTGGCGGCTCTGGAAGGAATGCTGTCTCAGCAATGCTCGGGGGCAGGTAGGGCTTGGCCTGCCCGGTGGGCAGCTGTGAAAGCCCTGGGTGGGCAGGTTCACCCCCCCATGGAGGAAGAGCAGGCTTCCTACCATATCGCCCTGCATCATTTCAAGTCTTTCCCCAAAAGAACCTTGAGTGAGCTGAAGGGTCTCTAGGTCTTCCAAATGATCAAGATGAAGTGTCTTGGGAGGGTCTGAACAGGAGGCTGCAGATAGTTACAGCAGAAACACTGGGCTGTGTAACCCAGACAGACCTGGATAATGAATATAAATGCTAAAAATATACCTCCAGAAAGGATGAGACAACTACATAAATATACATGTGGTATAATTTTGAAAGAAATGAATATGTAAAGAAACCAGGGGAGAGAAAATTTGTAATAGCACAGACAGAGGGAGCCTGGGCGAGTTGAGTTTACAGAAATGTGCTCCCCAGCTGCAACCGCGGCGCCTCAGGGCCTAATGCCTGTGTCTCATCCCCCAGCGGCCACTGCCTCCAAGGCCTCCCCGCTCCTGCTCGCGCTGGCCTGCGCCGCCCGCCTGCTCCAGCCCCGCCTCTGAAGCAGCGCTGGGCAAGCCTCGCCCTGCCTTGAAATGGAAACCTACCCGGAAATCTCTGTAAATAAGGCTGTTCTCCTCAGTAAATCCAGTTAACACAGAGAAATGTGTGTGTGGCGGGAGAGGAAATGTGAGGCACCACGGAGCTCCTCAGAGCTGTGATCCCAACACTGAAGCTTCTGTGATTGCTTCAAAGTGGAATAAAGATGACTGTTAAAGAAAAGTCCCCCAGTCTCAAGCTGGAGGTGAGCAGGTCTGTCTTGCTGGAACCCAGCCCGTGCCTCCCAGGCACCGCCTGTCGCTCTGCTACCTGGGGGGCGCTGGCCAGCCTCCCAGTCACGGCCCACCCACAGGCTGGCACTTCTTCCCTGTAAATCTGCAGGCTCCCACCACATGGGGCCTCACCGGCTCGGGTTTGGAAAAGGCCAGTTACCAAGGAAACAGGCTGAGCCTGGACTTCCCACACATCCCTCCCTGCTGGAGCCACCCAGGGTGCCCCTCCCCTGCTGGTTCCCACGTCCCCTCTGCAGAGTGGACACTTCACCTCCCATCAGCCCCCACTCCATCTGCCCTCGAGGCTCTCTGTTCCAACCTCCCTCCTGAGGACACTGTGTCCACAAAGGTATCCACCGGATGAGGCTACAGCCAGGCCCCCCGAGGAGGCCAGGCTGCCGGGCACACACAGCCCCTTGTTCTTGCCTTGTGTCGTTTGGGATGGCCTGGACCTTTGGACCCCTGACTGTGCTGGGCTGGCGAGGGCGGAGAGGCCAGGACTGGACCCTTGGGATGGAACATTCAAGGGCTCCTCAGACAAAGGAAATGCTTCTTAGTAAAAAGTTTTAAGGTGTGTGGGGCTTGATGAAGGGTTGCGGAGGGCGGGGGTCTGAAATTCTGCCTAAACACCTGTCTGTTGTAAGGAAGACAGGCCGCAGAGCTAGACATACTTGGCCCTGCCATTCAACGGACTCAGCTGCCCCAGGCTCTGTCCCGGGGGTAAGCCCAGTCAGTAGGAGTCCCTACTCCTGCACTGCCTCCTCTTAGACTCCATGTTAGCCCCTTCTCCTACCCGCAGAGTGACGCCCACCACTCCGCAGCCACTCCTGTACATGTGGCGGCGGCAGATGCCTCCAGACCGAAGGGCTCAGCCTCAGGGGTTGCCCACGGGGCTCTAGGCCCTGGATCAGCAGGTGGACAAGACCTCGGGGGCAGCGTGAGGACCTCTGAAGAGTCAGGAGCAGCCCTGGCTGGTGTGGCTCGGTGGAGGGAATGGAGGGGTGCCATTCTCTTTGTCAGAAGGGCCACAGGCCCAGGTCAGGTACTGAGGAGCGCTCCAGCTGGGGTCACCTCACCCAACCCTGCACCAAGTAGACCTGAAGGCCACTCCAGAGGAAAGGTCTCTCTTCCTATCCGCTCTAAGAGTCAGTGGGAACTGCCTGGAGGGGGTCCTCTCTCTACTCCATTATTGCCATGGTTATCTCAGGAGCCAGAAAAAGTTTCCAGAACTGCCAGATCTTACTCTGAATTTTGCTCCTTGAAAAAAGTAGAGAGAGAGAAGAAACAGGAGCAAGCCACCCTCGCCAGCAAACTAGGAGCCGCGTGGGCCTGGAGCTATTTACATCCCAGTCTGCAGGGGCCTCGGGGACACCGCACCCCCACCTGTGGGCGTTGGGACAGATCTCTTCCCCCTCTCAGCAGCAAAGGAGGTGTCCGATCGCCTTCTGGCCATGTTCATGCCTTCCTGAGGGGGCCGTGTCACTGTGCTGGGGCAAGCCCCGCCACTGCGAGGGGCCAGAGGGAGCCAGCCTCTGCTCCCCACCTTTGTACCCTCTTCACTGAGCGGAGCGGGTGATTCTTTGACCTGATGATTGTTTAATTTTTTTAAAGTGAGGCGTGTGCAGTGAGAAGCGTATTTCAGCATGGCTACCCTGGGTCGGCATGCTGCCCAGCGTGTGACACCTGTACTGTGAGCCACCCGAGGTGTGACCTGGGTGCGTGCTATGTGGCATTTGATTGGTGATGTCAGGCGGCCACCACTGTGTCAGTGCTCATAAAACGTGTTGGTTTGTTTTTTCAATAAAGCCGAACAACCCTGCACCTGCTGAGGCTTGGATGCTGATAGAAACTTTCTGCTGCTGATTGGTTTTGCCTTCACAGGTGGTCAGAGGCCAACCTGCCCCAGGTCCCTCTGAATGGCAGTTTCACTCAGAACCCTGAGCCCTGAGAAGTGGAATCAGGGACCAGTCAGGGCCTCCAGTGTGGACCGGAGGCCTCTCTCCAATATGGACTGGTTCTCTGGCCCCCACAGGGCCTCAGTCATCCTGGCTCATCCCAGCTGCCTCGACCCCCTCAGCCTCTTGGGTGCTCACTCCTCAGGAAGATGCAAACTTTCCACGGCCCCTGCCCTGTGTCTCCAAATTAAGCTGCTCACACCTTTTCTTTGGCAAGTTAGCTGCCAACTCACTGGAGTGGAAAAATGGGGAGGTCAGATCTCCAACAGTCCTCATGGTGGGAGGTCTCCAGCTGTCTTGAAGCTTGATGGCCGGGCTAGTCAGCACCTGCTCTTGCCCGGGGAATGGCGGTTCTCTATGCTCCCCTCTCCCACAGCTCCTGCCCTTCACTCTGTTCCTAGGGCAGCCTTCTTCCCTCGTGGTGGACATCTCACAGAGCTGGGTCTTACTCCCCACTGCACACAGGCCATTTCCTGGGTGGCTGGCCCAATCATGGTGAAGCTGGGCAGCCCGGAGACCTGGTGGCAGAAGTTGGTGACAGTATCTCTGCACTGCACCGCACCACACCACAGGGCTCAGTTTCAGCCAATCACTCAGCTCTCCTGGTGCTGCCTCTTCCTGCCTTGAAGCTTTGGGAGAGTTACTTAACATCTGAGCCCCACATCCTCATCTGAAAAATAAGCAGAGTATTCGCTGGCTGTTGTGGCCCAGTTGGTTGGACTGTTGTCCCGTGAACCAGTCTCACGGGTTCGATTCCTGGTCAGGGCACATGCCTAGGCTGTGACTTTGGTACCCGGTTGGGTCGCATAGGAGAGGCAAACGTTCGATGTTTCCCTCTCACATCGATGTTTCTCTCCCTCTCTCTCCTTGCCTTCCCCTTTCTCTAAAATCAATGAGCATGTCCTCAATTGAGTCTCAGATTATACTACACATAAAACACTCGGTGCCATGCTTGATACAGCACAGGCGCAGGAAAGATGGTCTCTATGACTTGCTAATTATTACTCCAGGAGCTTGTTTTTTGGGCTGAAGTTTCAAATTCCTGAGAGAGATCATCTGATTGGCCTATTGTGGGTCAGGTTTCTCCTATGTGACCAATCGGCTCAGGCCAGTGCCTCGTTGAAACCTGGCTTCCGAGGCCCCAGAGAAAAAGGAAATTAAAGCGCCATAAGCCAGGCAGCCACTCCAACGTGTAGTTACCGTGCCTGTTTTAGATAATGTTTGGCATTCATTGAGCCAATACTTATTGATACTTACTGTTACTACCGCCAGACCTGGACAAGAGCAATCCTGGGCCTGGGTTTTGTGCTTTAGAGCGGTGCTTTCCAGACCTTGACGTGCACACAAATCCCCTGGACCTCATTAGAAGGTGGAGTCTGATTCAGTAGGTCCGGAGCATGGCCGACAGTCTGCAGCTCTAACCAGCTCCCAGGTGGTGCCCATGCTGCTGGTCCAAGGATCACATTTTGAGAAGGAGCCCTCGGCAGCCTCTGCCGGAGCCCTCCTCTGACCCACCCCACAGATGGGAAGGAGTCGTCACGGACAAAGGGATGTGTTCAGCCAGAGCCCATACCTGACCTTGTATACCATGCTCTTGAAATTCTTTTTTTAAATATATTTTATTGATTATGCTATTACAGTTGTCCCAGTTTTCCCCCTTTGCCCCCCTCTACCCAGCACCCCCAATCCCCCCTTATTTCATGTCTATGGATCATGCATATAAGTTCTTTGGCTACTCCATTTCCTATATTGTACTTTACATCCCCCTGTCTATTTTGTACCTACCAATTGGCACTTCTTAATCCCTGTACCTTTTTACCCAATTCTTCCCCTTCCCCCTCCCAACTGATAACCCTCCAAATGATCTCCACATCTATGATTCTGTTCCTGTTCTGTTTGTTTGCTTAGTTTGTTTTTTAGATTCAATTGCTGATAGTTCTGAATTTGTTGCCATTTTAATGTTCATAGTTTTGATCTTCTTTTTCCTAAATAAATCTCTTTAATGCTTCATATAATAAGGGCTTGGTAAGGATGAGTTTCTTTAGCTTAACCTTGTTTGGGAAGCACTTTATCTGCCCTTTGATTCTAAATGATACCTTTGCCGGGTGGAGCGATCTTGGCTGCAGGTCCCTGCTTTTCATGACTTTGAATACTTCTTGCCAATCCCTTCTAGCCTGCAAAGTTTCTTTTGAGAAATCAGCTGACGGTCTTATGGGAACTCCCCTGTAGGTAACTATCTGCTTTTTTCTTGCTACTTCTAAGGTTCTCCCTTTATCTTTAACCTTTGGCATTATAATTATGATGTGTCTTGGAGTGGGTCTCTTTGCATCCATCTTGCCTGGGACTCTGTACATTCTGGATTTGCATGTCTGTTCCCTATTCACCAAATTAGGGCAGTTTCTTTTCATTATTTTTTTCAAACAGATTTTCAATTTCTTTCTCTTTCTCTCCTCCTTCTGGCACCCCTATGATGCAAATATTGGAATACTTGAAGTTGTCCCGTAGGCTGCTTACACTATCCTCATTTTGGGGGGGGTTCTTTTTTCTTCTTGTTGTTCTGATTGGTTGTTTTTTGCTTCCTTATGCTCCAAATCATTTATTTGATTCTTGCCTTTGTCCACTCTACTGCTGTTTCCCTGTAAATTGCTCTTTATTTCACTTACTGCATCCTTTGTTTCTGACTGGATCTTTCTTATGCTGCTGAGGTCCTCACTGAGTTCCTTGAGCATCCTTATAACCAATGTTTTGAACTCTGCATCTGACAGACTGCTTATCTCCATTTTGTTTAGCTCTTTTTCTGGAGTTTGGATCTGTTCTTTCATTTGGGCCATGTTTTTTTGTCTCCCCATTTTGGCAGCCTCCCTGTGTTTGTTTCTATGTATTAGGTAGAGCTGCTATGACTTGGGAGTGTGGCCTAATGTAGTAGGTGTCCTGTAGGATCCAGTTATCACAGGTGGGCACAAGTAACCACGTTCTTGGTGATTGTGGACAAAGAATTGAACCAAACACACAGAGAGTTTATAGCAGAAAGAGAGAGAGCAGATTTATTAAGTGATAGTACACTCCACAGAACATGGGAGCAGGCCAACTCCAAACAGAGATGGACCTCAGGGGCTGGAGGGATTCTGTTGTTATAGGGCAGATATTTTCTGGTTAGTTTTGGTGGGGTTTTATTGCACATGTACAAGTAGTTACATTACTTTAAAGCTACTGCACATGTGGCCTCCCATGATTTTCCTTGAATGGCCACCAGGGAAGGGGGTCCCAAAATGTTAATTCATTATAACACTTTCGTGATGAAGCAGGGGTCATGTAGTATCTTCTGCACAGGTCCATTCATAGTTCACCATGATTCAGTGCTTTTCCAGAAAGCGGAACAGGGCCTCTGTCCAGTATTGATGTCTTTTGTCTTAACCCTGGGGCACCTCCGAAGTTTCCTCCTTCCCAACTATCTCCTGCCTCGCAGTGGCAGAGCCTCCCCATTCACCCAAGCTGGGTACTTGAGATGCACCCTTCATGTGGGCCGAGTACACCCTCCTCTTGTAGTTGAGCCTTGGTTGCTATTGGCAGATCAATGGGACGGATTTACCCAGGTCGGTCAGCTGCAAGGACTGACTGTGACCACTGACCACCAACCTCCGCCTTCCATGGAGAATCAGCTGTGCAGGGGCAGGGTGGCGGTGCTCCGACATGGTTTGCAGCTGTCCACTGGGTGTGCCGGCCCTGGGGTTTCCCTGGTGGTGCAGGCCAAGATCAACCCACATCTGTGTTTTGCCCAGAGTCACCCAGCCTGGGCTATAAAGCAATTTAAGGTGGTTGCTACTTATGCTGGGCTTAGAGATTCCCAGGCGAAGCCAAACTGTGATTCTAGGCTGGCTTCTGCTAATGCCATGCCTGGGGCCACTTAACAAGAGGAATGGGGGCTGGGGGCTCACTGAGGCTGGCTGTTGCTTGTTTGAGAGGATTTAGTAAGCTGTGAAGCTTCAGCCAACACCAACCATTCATATGGAAAACTCTGCTAACAGCTTAGGTGGGCCCAAAAGTTAGTGGACAGAGTCTCAGGGGATCTTCAGGGCAGAGCGCACAGTGTTAGCCAGGTTGATGGAGTCTCAGATATGGCACCTGCCTGTCAGCTCTGTGGCTCTGTGTCAAGAGGGTTCAGGAAAGGGACAGTGTCCTTTCTGTCTGGCAGAAAACTGTCCCCCAGCTCTCACCTTGCTGCCAGACCCTTCACTTCCTCCCTGTGTGCCACTGGCGCCTTTCAGGCTGCTACCGTGGTGCTCAAGCTCAGAGGGAGTGAGTCTGAGTAAGCCTGTGTGTGGGTTTTTTAAGAAGTGCTTGAGGCTCCAGCAGTGTCTCCCACTGACTCAATCCCCACTGGTTTTTGCAGCCAGAAGTTGTGGGGACTTATCTTCCTGGCACTGGGACCCTGTGCTGGGGGCCCTGGTGTGGGGCTGGGACTCCTCGCTCCTGAGATATCCCTCCCAAATTTTTACCATACATGTATGTGGGACTAGCTCATTCCATGTCTGCCCCCCTCCTACCAGTGTGGATGGGATGTGGTTTCTTTAATTCTGTAGTTGTCAGACTTCCATTCAACTCGGTTTCTGATGTTTCTGAGTGATGTTTGTTCTATATTTTAGTTGTAATTTTGATGTGGTTGTGCAAAGAGGTGGCCTATCCACATGCTGCTATCTTGACTGGAAGCTGAAATTCTTATCCTAAGCAGTTCTGAGCCAGCTTCTAGGGCTTGGACAAGACTCTCCTCCAGGGCTTGCCTCCCAATGACGGTCAAAGGTGGTTTTTTGCAGGAGGTGTAGATGGAGCGTGATGAACAGGCCACGGTGTCTACGTGACACGCACAAGCCCCTCCAAGTATGGGAGGGAGTGTGGATGGGAAGGGAAGGGAACAGGTAGGAGCCTGTTCTTTTTGTACCTCATATTCCAGTCTGCCAAGTCCTTCTAAAGGTTCATTTGTTAAAGCAGGGAGACAAAGCATTTTTTATTTAAGTTTGTTAGCTTGATCTGTAACTTTTAAATATGTAGCCATATGGCAGGAGGACCTCCACTGGTTCTTGTGCCCCGGGCCCCACAAATAGCTGGGGTGGCTGGCCTGCCGTACGCAGTCCTGTTCTCAGGACTCTGAAGGCACAAGAAGGGAGTTCAAGGCCCACTGCTCCTGACCTTCGTGCCATTTGGAGAGGCCTCTGTGCTGGTACAGTGGAAGAAGGGACGGTGAGAAGGTGAGTGACATCCCAACGAGGAGAGGAAGGTCCTCCTGGCCCACACAGCACGTCACAGACAAGGCGTCACCCCACCTTCGGATTCCTCCCTAGGGCTTTCTTTACATGAGGATGGATTCCTTAGAACCACATTCCTGTAAAAGATTCATGCAATAGGTATAAATGTTTTTAAAGAAATTTCAATTCGGAAAAAAATTAGATCACACAGGAAACTTGAATTCTAGTTCCACTTTTGCTGTTTAATTTGGGCAAATACTTTCTCCTGTGTCAATCTCAGTTCCCGAATCTACGAACTGAAAATTTCGATGGTTTCTCAGTAACTTCTAGCTCTAAACAGTTATTCTTAGACTTAGATATATTAGTCTTCACAGGATTATTGCCTGGTCTGGTCTGTGCTGAAACACAGAGGGGCCGGGTGGACCGACCATTCATTCATTCATTCATTCATTCTCACCTAAAGACACACTTAGTGATTTTCAGAGAGAGGGGAAGGGGTACAGCAAGAGAAAGGGAGAGAAACATTGATGCGAGAGAGAAGCATCCACCTGTTGCCTCTCGTATGTACCCTGACCAGGGACAGAAGGCAAAACCTAGGTATATGCTCTGACCGAAGACCAAACCAGCAACCCAAGGCTGTGCTCTGACCAGGGATTCAAACTTTCAGTTCACAGGACGATGCTCCAACCAACTGAGTCACCAGCCAGGGCCATGTGGACTCTTTTTTAAATGTCTGCCTTTTCCAGCTGCCCTCGGGTTGGCCCCGACAGCCCAGAAGCTGCCTCGCAGCCTTCGAGTCAGTCTACATCAGTGGCTCTCAAACTCGAGGGTGACTCAGAATCACCTGGAGGGCTTGTTAAGCCAGAGAGCTGGGCTCCACCTCCAGAGTCTCTGATTTTGGGAGCCAAGACTGGGCCCAAGAACGTCCGTGTCTGGCAAGATCACAGGTGATGCCAATGCTGCTGATTAGGCCACCCCACTTTGAAGAACACGTAAAGGAAGTGTGAGCTCGCACCCCGTGGAAGTATGACAGGTGCCTTCCCCAGAGAGGTGGGTGGCTTGGGTGGGAAAGGTCAGGGGCTACAAGGTCCCCATGAAGGAAGCTGGGCCCAGCCTGGAAGAAGGGACAGGACTGTGCCCCTGGTGCTGTGCTCTCCATGGGGAGAGGTAGTAGTGCAGGATGATACCAAAGACCCCAGCCCAGGGGTCCCAGTAGGTAGCTGAGGGCTTGGAGCCCCATTCTGACTTTGCTACCCTGCCTGGCAAGCGGCTCCCTCCCCCTGCTGGTCCTGCACCCCACCCTGCCTCTCTGAGTAGCGCTCCCAGTTAGAGGGCAGGACTCGAAGATTAGCATGGGGAAGATGTGTGGTCAGAGTACCCTCTTCCTCCTCCTAGGTTCTGATATCCTCAGAAACCTCCAACTCAGAGAAAGTCCCCTACATGTTCTCTCCTGCAGCCAACATTTGGGCTGTTGGGGATGAAGAGAAGGGCCTGATGACTTGCCAAGTAGGACATTCTTAGGCAAAATCCCAATCCAGCCAACCTCACGGCAGACTCTGCCTGAGACCATCCAATATCCTTCTCCCCCTTTTCTTTTCTAGTGGACCTTGTTTTCATTCGGGATGGCCATGAGCCCAGCTAAAAATGTTCACTATGAGTCACCAGGCAACCCAGTACTGGCCAATGAAGCATAAGTGGAAGTTAGAGAGTATGGATTTCAGGAAGGCATTTTAAAAAGACACGCTGGCTAGCATAGCACTTCCCTCTTCTCCTGCCCGGAACGCAGACACCTTAGCTGGAAAATGGAGTGGTGTCTTGCGCTGTGAGGCAACAGCACAAGGGAAGGGACAGGGTGCGCAGAGCTGAGCCAGGAGGTGGAAGCGGCGGGGCTGAGCGGCGCTCTCCAGGCCCGGACTGGTCTGACCTGACCCCCTGGAGGCTAACCCAGCTTTCTGTGGTTTCGGCTGAGTGTATTCCTAACTGACGTAAGTGGCAACAGTGGAAAGAGGACAAGATGGGCCCTTGGGACTTGTCCTGCCTTCGTAACAGGGCCGTGTGCCTCAAGGAAAGTCATGGCCTGTTTCTTCATCAGTGGGGATGAACCAACAGGTCTCCTCCTGTGGCTCAGAATCAAGAACCAGAGCTGGTCCGGGCCCAGCTGAAAGTTCCAGGGCCGGGAATAAAGGGGGATGTCAGTGATGGGGCAGGGAGTCCCCTGGGAAGAGGTGACATCCTGGGGTCAGTGTCTTGTCAAGGTTCAGCCAAAGCGAAATCCTAAATCACAGAATTAGAGGTGTCAGCAATAATTCAGTCCAATTGTCATAAGCCTTTGACATCCCCAGAGGGGTTCACGTTTGTCCCTGGAAGCTCTGTAGACCCACGCCCCACCCACAAACCTTGTAGTCAGGGGGATGGCCAGTTGGGGCCCTAATATCTGAGCGAAAGGAAGAATGCTCCGAAAGCACTTTGCAAAAGGCATCTGGGTGAAGGAACTAACGGGCGACCATGACAGCCGAATCTGCGATCAGGCTGGTGGGAACCAGCTCGGAATGCTCAACTCCACGGAAATGACCTCGGAGCCTCCGTAGGTAGGGTCCTGCTGTTACCGAACAGAAGGCGCTGGATGCTTGGAGCGCTCTGTTCACATGGTTGTCATTAGGTGGTTTTATTTACTTGCAACAAGTAAAGCGGACAGCAGATTCACATCCAAAGCCCTGTCTCCATGAAGGGAGGCTTAGCCACTGCTAATATACACTATTTGGTTAATTATGCACTGATTTCTTCTTTACAGCTGGCTACACTTATCCCTTGGGTTCCTGTCCAAGTCAGCCTGTTTACAGCTGTGTCTGCAAAGTACTACATTTTAACTTTTGTCAAGAATAGTATTTAGTAAGAACCACCAGATCTTGAGGTCCTTGTTCTGACACCGCCACCAAGACTCTGGGACACTTCTGTGCTCTCCCTCCTTCCCTTCTTGTCCGCTTTGGAAGGACTTCTCCAGGTTCCAAGCCCAGCCCTTGATGGAATCAGTGTAACTCAACAAATCAACCTGATCTTCTGGACACACTACAGAGGTGGAGAGGAAACCTTGACTTTGAAAATAGCAAAGTATGTCAAGCTCACCTACGTCTCTTCCCAAGCTACGTGTGCTTGCGTTGAGGCAGGAGAGGTAGCTGTACATGATGAGGAAAGTTACCCTCACTTTGTTTCTTAAAAAATACCCCTTGCCTGGCTAACATAGAGACAAAAGTCTGGTGATGGAGTGGCTATCCCAACAACCTCTCAAGCACCTGACTTTCTCCGCGCCCCAAGCGCGTGAGCATTGTCTGCCATCCTGCAGTTGGCTGACGCTGGCTTCCCCCGCCAGCTGCGAACCTTGCCTCCTCCCACATGGGCCCGGCCTCCTGAGTAAAACGGCGAATAGCAGCCTGGGTCGGCGGGCCGCGGAGCCCAGGCTGATGCCCCGGCAGGGCCCCTCTGGCCCACCGGCGGCCTCTGGGGCCCGCGCTGCCTTAGCCCCCGCTGGCCCACTGGCGCCCTGGCAGGCAAACCCAAGACCCTTGCAGAGTGCAGGCCGCCCGCAAGCCCCCACCGGGACTGATTCATATGCACTGGTCGTGCCTTTAGACTTAGAAATGTCACAGCTTTGGGGCAAGAGTTTATTCCTGCCCCTTACCCAGGACTTCCCAAGGAAAAAGCTACATCCCTGGGTGTGTGTCTGCCACCTGCGGTGAGAGCACCTGGTTGGGCAGGGGCGGGGGGCGGAGGCCGCTGACCCTTTGGGAGGAGCCCCTGGAAACAAGACTCTGTGCCTGGAATGAGGGAGCAGAGTAAGGCCGTGGCCGTGGGGCTTTTTCTTTAGGACCAGCTGCTAAAATGTGCCCTAAGATGGTGGGTGGGCAAACGGCCAAGGCAGGGGTATAATAATATTCGCTCCAGAGTTTTTGTCATAGTAATATAGTGGAAAGAGTCTAAATGCCCAGCAGTATTGGGTCGGATAAATACAAGACTGTGCATACTATCATTTGCAATGAAATACAATGGATAGTGTGCAGCCATTAAGAGCTGTATCTACTGATGTGGGAAGGTTTCCATGACATATTGTTGAGTAAAAAGAACAGGTTATGAGACAGTATATAATTCCATTAGCATAAAATCACACTCACACATGCACTCTCCCAGAGAGCTGTCTGGAAATCTGTTCACCAATCATTAACAGTATCTATCTCCAATTGGAATTTAAGGTAACTTTTACTTTGTTCTTTAAATTCCATATTTTGAATTTTAAAGTATTCTAAATTATTAATAGTTTTCACTTTGAAATGAATAAATAAACAAGCAAACAAAAAATAAAACCTTCCATTGTTCTGATCATAGCTCCAGTGTCTCACATGCTCCCGTCTCTTGTCGGGACATCCCCAGCGGGCCCCCCAAGGACACAGGGCAGGGCTGCGGAAGGAGCCAGGCTTGGGGCTACTCAGTCCCAGATGTGGATCTGGCTCTACCGTGAGTTGTGGGACCTTCAAGAAGCCACTGAACCCCTCAAAGTTTCCATTTCTTCCCTGAGAGTCTGCCTCGTGGGCTGGTTGAGAGGGTATGAGTTACAGGTGAGCCAAGGGCCCACACGGTCATCTTGAGGGGGTGGGATGAGTCCCCGCCTGCCCAGGCCAACCCAGGAGCTCAAACACAGCGGGGTCTGTTCTCTCCAACTTCTGCAACCGCCTGTGATCCTGAGCCCACAGCTACCTGCCCACGTGCAGGGAGACATGGGAGGAAGAAAGGGAAGTCTATGAGGCCAAGGTTATCCTGAGGAAAGTGGTCAAAACTCCAAGCTCACCTGGGTCAGCTACAGAGCCCAACTGTTACTAAACGGGGTTTCTGCCCACTGCACACAGAAGCCAATACTATGGCACCAGCTTTTGAGAAAAGAAAGGAGTATTATTTGCAAGTTGACAGAACACAAAGCTCAAAACTCTCTTCCTGATCCAGGATTTCGGGCAGGGTTTTAAGGGGTAGCTCTTAAGGGTTCACCAGTGTTCATCGCGAGTGGTATATCCAAAGTTTAAACTTTGTCTGCAGGTCTGGTTAAACAGAATAAGACCAGTCTGAGTTAGCGTATGGGTACGCTGGCATCAGAACCAGTAGCCCAGGGGAGGGCTGGGGGGAGAGAGTAAAAAGCCCCATGCAGGGGACCTGAGCCCGGGATCAAAGATCTGCTTCAGACAAGATGGGGACACAGGAAATCTCCTTCAGACCCCTCTACCCACCACCCCTCTTGGCTCCAGAGTACTCCCATCCCACCCAAACCCCCATCACTAGTTCATGGACTCACCTAGGATACTAGAGTTGGAAGGGGCCTCAGTGAATCAGCTTGGTCCAATTGGTTGGTCCCACCCCCTCATCTTTCAGGAAACCAAGGACTTTCTACTGATGGTGACCTAGCTCCAGGCTCAAACCAGCACAGTAAACACATGACACATGACGCAATACATAGGGACTAGCACACACCAGTGAAATCCCTTCCGCCGGTTCACCACCTCAGAAAATGTTAACAATTATACCACAACTATGTGCCTGAGGTCCTCATTGCCAGCTGGTCCCCAGGTGATCTGGTGCCAAAATTCCAGTTTAGAGTCTATTACTCGGATTTTTCCTGGTTCCACTCTCATGGGTTAGATTCCCTGGAAACCGCACTCTGAAACAGAGATTTTCATGCAGGTTTATTGATGAGTGTGCTCAGAAACAATACCTACAAGAGGATAAGGACTCCCGGAGTTGAAACCCAAAAAGTTAGCATTCATGCTGCCTGTCCCTACCAGGAACAATAAGTAGAGACAAGGATTGAATCTTTATGGGCGTTTTGTTCAGATGCTAGAAATCTGAGGAGATGGTCGGTTATGTACCCTAAAAACTGTTTTAACATTTCATATCTAGTAGACCTTTTCATAAGGAGAAGAAAGAGTAGCTAACGGGTTGGGGAGAAAAAAGAGTTAACAGGATAAAAGTTGCAGTCCAGTGGTGATTTTCTTAGTACTTCTTCATCTATCAAAAACAATTCTTTTTTTTAAGATTTTATTTATTTTTAAAGAGGGGAAGGGAGGGAGAAAGAGAGGGAGAAAAACATCAATGTGTGGTTGCCTCTCACACACCTCCTACCAGGGACCTGGCCTGCAACCCAGGCATGTGCCCTGACAGAATGGAACCAGTGACCCTTTGGTTTACAGGCCAGCACTCAATCCACTGAGCCACACCAGCCAGGGCTATGGACAACAATTCTTTATCCGTGCTCCCTCCCTGAAACACAATGGTTTACAGACTCCGCTAGGTCACAAAGGTTGAATTGCTGGTCCTCCTGGAGTCAGGTGGTCATGAGTTCCAGTTCCCAGAGTAACAGCTTTCCACATGCATTAATCTCTTAAGCCTATCAACTATAACTAAGGCTAAAATCTTTACCTCTTGAGTTCCCCTATCAGAATGGGCAGAGAGAGGAGTTGAAAAGCAATGCTGTAGCAAAGGAGGCTTCAGATGATCCTATAGGGAACTCTGATGTCCCTCCAGGGTTATCTTGCCTTCAGACATGAGGACCCGGTCTTTGTACCCCTACCTCAACCATCCAGCAGAGGCATCCAGCTGGGATGCATCCAGTTGGGGGAAGGCTTATCTTGAGCAAGGTGGCTCACTGCAGCTGAGGGCAAGGCCCAGAGAGAGACCCAGCTTGAACCCATCAACCACCAACACTCCCAGCAATGGGGGAATGAGGGTCTCAGTCCTGATGGGGGCTCTGGGCAGTGGACCACAGCATCTACTACCGAGTGGAAGCAACTTGCCTGAGATCACACAACCAGTAAATGATGGCTCTGAATTCAAATCCAATGGCCACAGCCCACATCTCAATCCCAATAATCATGTGCAGGTCTAATGCTTAAAGGGTGTGTTTAATCTGCGGGTCATTATACTAAAGACTATCTGTAAATTATATTGTTTACTTCTCAAAACAACCCTCAGAAGAAGGTATTAGTGTTACAGCCACATTTTATGGATTAAGAGCTTGAGGCTTATAGATGATAACTCGCCCAAGGCCACTGAACTAATAAGCCAGGACTTGAGCCCAGGCAGTTTGACCCCAGAGTCACTACCTGATAAGGCCACACTGACAAATTAGAATCTTTCCCAGTAGCTTGTGGATAACTTGCATTTTTTTTTAATGTTTTTTGGAGTAAGAAGAGAGCGTGGCGAACCCTGACTTCTGCAAGCTGCCTACTGGTCTGCAGGAGGCTGAGCCTACGTGAGGTCTGCGCTGCCCTGCAGGCTCCTTGCTCTCAGTCCTCAGAGCCACCCCATGCTCAGGGAGTGCAACCTGGAGAGGGGAAGTCCTGTGCCCGACACTGCTCACAGCCAGGTCTGCTCAGAGCAAATGCTGGCACCAAACAGGGGGCCTGGGGTTTGGCCCCATGATTCCCTCAGGTCCCTGGCTAGGACTCTGGGAGCCTTAGCTTACAGAGCTGTAAATAAGGGGTCATCCTCATTATCGCCCTTGTAGTACTCCACCAGCTTTCTGAGGGCTACGGGTGACAATGCTTATAATACATATTGCAAAACCCCATGCTGGCTGTGTCCTGCAGTGCCACCAGCCCCAACAGAGATTGACCTTTGACAGCCAGCTACCGCACATTCCTTAGTATGTTTCCTCCCTGGGGGTGGGGTGAGACCCTCTCCACCTATGACAGGTTGTCCCAGGAATCCAGATCCTCATGCCCCCAAAGCCTGGCAGCTGCATGGGGAAAGCCGACATGGAGGAACAGACCAAGAAGTCCCCTTGCCATGCAGTCACCAGGCTCCTCTTTGTCCCACTTGATTATGGGTCTCTTTTGGGGAAGGGTAGAGACTAAGGCTGCCCTCTGCCCACTGCATCCTCAGAGCCAAACTTCATCTGAAAAACAGCTGGGATGCAATAAGGTGTTTGCTGAATGAATGGATGTATGAATGAATGAATGAGAGATAAGATGTTAGCTTTGCATTCTGGAAGTTGGACTGCTTCCAGAGCAGTCCCAGAAGTGCTGAGTGACTTGGTCCCTCCTGGCAATTTTCAGACAGTGGAGCTGATTTTTAAAAAGGTTACTGTTGGCACTGGGCTTGGCCAATGTCTATCCCGGTACCGAGGCTGACCCCCAACCCAGGGTGTGTGTGTTAGCTTCTAGAGCTTCTGTAACACAGCACCACGACCTGGGTGGCATGAACAACAGAAATTAATTGTTCCTAGTGGGACTTTACAGGCTAGAAGTCCAAGACCAAAATGTCAGCAGAGTCAGTTGCTGGGCTTGTGGATCACCCTGATCTCTGCCTGTGTCTCCCTGTATGCATGTGTCTCTGTGTCCAAATTTCCCCTTTTTATAAGGACACTAGTTAATTGAAGTAGGGCCCACCCTAACGACCTCATCTTAACAAACTACATCTGTAACAACCTTATGTCCAAATAAGGTCACATTCTGAGGTACTGGGGGTTAGCACTTCAACATACGAGTTGTGGGGGTGGCACACACAGTTCAACCCATAACAGTTTGCTCCTGTTCTGTTGATCAGGGCTGAGCACAGGATGCCTCCCCATCTCTCCATCCCACCCCCACCAACGCTAAACTATCAAGATGCACGATGTTTGTGTGAGAGGCCAACCCAGAGAAGGTCAGACCATCTGGGCAGCACTCCCCCGGCCCCAAGAAGTGCTCCAACCCTCCACTTCCCTTCCCTCTGCAAAGAGCAAAGGAGCAAGTACAGAGAGTCTGACCCGCACAGGCTGGTGCAGAGATCTGCCTGGTGCCGTAGCTTTGGCACATCCAGAAGGGGAGAAGCAGCCGGTCCCCAGTGCTGGTGCTCTGCACACCAGACTTAGTGCACAGGGGGTGTGCTCAAGCCCCAGCCCTCACAGGCTCTTTCTCTCCTCCACTTCCTTCCCTCCCTCTCAGCTCCAGGCATCCTAAGGCATCAGCTGCTGGTTCCTGAAAAACTGGCCTCACCCATCATGAGCTGGAAGGAAAACGGGCAGTAGCATTTTCCAAGGATGTTGCATTTTGTACTATCAGTTACTAACATTTGTTGTTACTTCATCTCTCCCTCCCAACACACTCACAAGGGTGCTATTAGTATAACCCCCATTCAACTGGACATGTAAGTGAGGCCGTGAGAATCAAGGGACTTGCTAGGGTACAAACAGGCACAGCCAGCCCGAGCATGGTGGCGGCCAGCCTACCCCAGGTCACACTCGGAAGCAATCCTGCCACATGACTGGCTGGACTGCCTGCCCGCAGCTTCCAAGACACCCCAACCAAAGTCCAGGTGCAATTGCCCTTATCGCTTGTGCGCCAGACCTCCACAGTCATCTCAGGGCCCTGGTTGGGCAGGCCCCGACTCAGGGAGGAGACCTGGGTCAGCGATTGTGGGAGCTTGGACTTGTCACTGATAAAAGAAGTGCTGGCCCTGCCAATACTAGAGAAAGACTGGGGACTGAGCTTGTCTCTGAGAGGCAGAATCGCTTAGCACAAAGTCCAGCCTGCTGGCCGCTCAGAGGGCACCTCCGTCGGGGCATGAAGTCCCTTCCTCCTCTCGCAGCGGGTACCGAGAGCTGAGAGGGCTTTCTGCCTGCACATCTGCACTGCCATCGGTCCTCCTGGCTGAGGGGTCTCTGGTGCCGCGGCAGAGAGTGGGTATGATCAGGGCAGAGAGACCAGCAGGCTGACAAGAGCCACTTGCACCAGCTACAGAGGCTCTGGGGGATGATTTACCTTATTTCTTTCAGTAAAAGACACCAACCCTGGGAAAGCGGACGTGTGTACACGTGTGTACGTGATGAGTGTGTGTACACAAGTGTAAGTATATTTACCACTGTTTCCAGACCTTTCCTTCTGCAAAAGAACAGAAGGGCTGGTTCCGCCTGGCAGAGAATGACAGGAGACGCCCTCACCCAGAGGCACCTCCGGGCTCTGACGCGTGAAGGCCATGCTCTTTTCTTCCATTTCCTTTTCTATTTACATCAGAAGCTAAAAAACTTTTTAAAGGCTGAGCTTCTTTCCCCCTACCCCAACCTTCGGTTTCTTTTGAAACTGAGGAGGATGCACAAGGGGTGGGAGAGAGGTCGCACTGAAAAGTATTAGTTTTGCAGAGTCTCCCCTTAGGCAACTTTATTTTCCTTGTGGTAAAATATACATAACATAGAAATTTACCATTTTTACCATTTTAAGGGTACAGTTCTGTGGCAATAATTACATTGCCACCATCTACAATCCATCACCAGAGCTTTCCCAACTGAAACTCTGTGCCCATTAAACACTAACTCCCCCTTCCCCCCTCCCCCCCAGCCTCTGGCAACCACCATTCGACAGTCTGACTGTATGATTTTGACAACTCTAGGTAGCTCATATCTATGGAATCATATAGTATTTGACTTGTGACTGGATTATTTCACTTAGCATAATGTCTTCACGATGCATACATATTGCAGTGTATTGCAGAATTTCCATTTTAAGGCTGAATCAGAGGCGGATTTAACGGCGGGCACACCGGGCGTGTGTGCCCTGGGTCCCAACTCCTGAAGGGCCCCGCAAAACCCCAACTTCACACTTTTTTCTAAGGACGCCAAGTTTGGTTTCATATGTGCAATTTTAATTACATACAAGTTTACAATCGGCAGTAAAACCTGATAGTATGTTTAAATATTTTCTTCTGTGACCGGGGCCTCAACCGACCTTAACCCGCCTCTGGGCTGAATACTCTTCTATGGTATATGTACACCACATTTTGCCTAACCATTCATTCGTCGGTGGACACTAGGGTTGCTTCCACATTGTAGCTATTATGAATAATGCTGCTATGGACACAGGGATACAAATATCTTTTTGAGACCTTGCTTTCAATTCTTTTGTGTGTACACCCAGAAATGAACTGCTGGGTCATATGGTAATTCTGTTTAAGGACTCGAGGAAACTCCATACCATTTTCCAGCATTTTACATTCTCACCAGCAGTGCACAAGAAGTCCAGTTTCTCCACATCCTAACCCTTCTTTACACTTTTTTTTTTTCAATAGCCATTCTAATGGATGTGAAGTGGCATCTCACTGTGTTTGATTTGCATTTCCCTTATAATTAGTGATGTTAAACATCTTTTTATGTGCTTACTGGCCATTCGTATACCTTCTTTGGAGACAAGTCCTTAGGCAACTTCATATTTTTAAAAAAATCTCCTCTTCTTGATACTTTGAAGGTTGTCATTTGGAACCATTTCTTTCTGAGCTTCTTGTGGCCCACCTAAGGGCTGGGCCTGCTCCCAGCCCAGACCCTCCCATGGGAACAGGAGATGAGGGTGGAGAGGGGACCACAGAGAGGACTCTTGCCCACTTTGGACCTGGCCTGGAGAGCTGTGCTCTCAGGATTTCAAACCTATTTCCTGGGAAATCCAGAAGCTCGAGTTGAGCTGGAGCCAGTTTCTGGATAGCTCCAGCAGATGTGGCTCCCACAAGACCAAGAGATGACAGTTTGGAGGGGACTTTGCCTGGGCTGGGAGGGCAGCAGAGCTGAGCAGGACCCACCTGCAGAGCTGCTTTTGGGTCCCCCGTTGACTGCAGTTTTCCAGGATAAGCTTCTGTCCACAGACCACATGACAGCTAGAGTCGTTTAGCACATGCACAAACCTTTCTGCTGATAGGAAAGATTGCAATCAATTTTGTATCTGGAAGGTGCAGTGCCAAGGGTATCATCTGCCTCAGTCTCAGAGTTTATCATCATCATCAGCCCACAGGCCTTTCTCCCTTTTCTTGTCTTTATCTCCCCCACTTTCTGCCTAGGCCCAATTGCTGTCCCCGCCTCCTGTACCCCGCTCCACCCTGGGCACCTGTAGTTGATGCGTACCTTCACATTTTTGTAAACCATGCAATGCCGTGCATTTTATTTTTTTAAAGATTTTGTTTATTTTTAGAGAGAGGGGAAGGGAGGAGAAAGAGAGGGAGAGAAACATCAATATGTGAAAGAAACATCAATCAGCTGCCTCTCGCACACCCCCAACTGGGGAACCTGGCCCGCAACCCAGGCACGTTCCCTGACCAGGAATCGAACCAGTGACCTTTCCGTTCGCAGGCCGGTGCTCAAGCCACTAAGCCAAACCAGCCAGGGTTGTTTAATATACATTGTCCTGTGCTAATAAATCTTATTCTCCTTTTCACTTTGTCTTTCACTTGATGCTATATTTTTAAAAAATCCACAATCCATCAGTTTTTCTAATTTATAAAGGATTCCTTCCTGTCTTTCACCTCTGGGAGACAAACACCTAGGTGTCTTCATTGTTTGAAATATCTTTACTCTCAAGATTATTAACGAATCAATCAAATCATCTTTTTTTAAGTTCTTTTTTATTTTTAAATTACAGTTGATGTACACTGTTATATTAGTTTAGGTGTACAACCCCATGATTAGACATTTATATAACTTATGAAGTAATGACCCCAATAAATCTAGTACCCATCTGACATATATATAGTTATTAGAATAGTATTGACTACATTCCATATGCTGCACTTTACATCCCCATGGTCATTCTCTACCAATTTGTGCTTCTTAACCCCTTCACCTTTTTCACCCATCCCGCCAACACCCCTCCCATCTGGCCAACATTAATATGTTCTCCGTGTCTATGAAACTTTCTGTATGGTTTATTCATTTATTCTGGTTTGTTTTGGGTTTGTTTTTTTTTTAGATTCTACATATAAGTGAAATCATATAGCATTTGTCTTCCTCTGTCTGACTTATTTCACTTAGTGCAACATCCTCTAGGTCCCTCCATGTTGTTGCAGACGGCAAGATTTCATTCTTTTTTATGGCTGAATCATATTCCATTGTGTATATGCTCCACTTCTTTTTTATCCACTCACCTGTTGATGGACACTTAGGCTGCTTCCATATCTTGGCGATTGTAAATAATGCTGCAATGAACATATGGATATATATGTTTTTTCGATTTAGTGTTTTGGATTTCTTCAGATACATACCCAGAAGTAGAATTGCCAGGTCCTTCATTATCTCTTATTACAGCCTTTATTTTAAAGTCTATTATGTCTGATATAAACATTGCTAGCCCAACATTTTGTTTTGTTTCCATTTTCATGAGATATCTTTTCCCATTTCTTTATTGTCAGTCCGCATGTGTCTTTTGATCTGAACTGAGTCTCTTGTAGACAGCATATGCAAGGGCCTTGTTTTGTTATCCATTCAGCCACTATATGTCTTTTGATTGGAGCATTTAAACCATTTGTATTTAAATTAATTGTTGATAGATATGTATGTATTGCCATTGTATACTTATATTTTTTATCTTTTTTCTTCAAAATTTTTTTTTTAAAGAGAGAGGAGACGGGCGAGAGAGAGAAAGACATAGATTTGTTGTTCCACTATTGATGCATTTATTGGTTGATTCTTACATACACCCTGACCGTGGATCAAACACGCAACCTTGGTCTATTGGGACGATGCTCTAACCTAATGAGTTACCCCACCAGGGCCTCAGTGAGTTAATTTACATTTCTTTTAGTATAAATATGTTATATATTATAGTTACTCTTTCCTTATTTTTTTCTTTGCCTCTGCTTATGGTATCTTTTGCCATAGTGAACTTGTTTACTTTAATGCAGTGCCCTGTTCTCCTTTTGTTTTAAAGCTTCTGGACATTGTGTCACACTTAGAAGTGCTTTCTCATCTCCAAAATTATTTTTTAATTCTTCCATTGCTTCTTCTGTATTTTGTGGTTTAATTTTGTTAACATTTATATCTTTGGTTCATCTCTGAATTATTTTGCTGTAAAGTATGAGGCACCGTACAACTTCAGGTTTTTTATTTTTCAGATGACCACCCTATTTGCCTAGCAGTTTTATACTGAATAGTTTCCCTCCACTGATTTGGAAATTCAACTTCATCATATCCTAAATCCCCTTATATTTAAACCTATTCCTATACTTTCTATACTATTCCACGGATCTGTCTATCCCTGTGCCGGTAGCACTACACTAGTTCATTATAGCTCTGTAGGAAATTAGACGCTTTAATTTCTTATAAGCCTGGTCCTCTCTCATTTGTTCTGGATATTATTTGGTTACCAAAAATAATTGTGCTGGTATTTCTATTGGGCAGCTGTTAATTTTATACAACATAGGGCAAATGGGCTTTCTAAAACTCTGGTATGTCTTTCCATTTGTTCAGATCTTTTTATTCATAAATATATTATATAAATCTCATTAAGTTTATTTCTATTTGTTTCTATTCCTGGTTGTTATTGTTTATTTTTATTGTTTTGTTACTGTAAAAAGATTATTTTCTTCCATTAGTTTTTCTGATTCCTTGTTTGTAAATGTTAAATCTATAGTTTCAGCATATTAATAGCAAACTAAACATCTTACTGAATTATTTTGCTATTTATAATGCGTTCAATTATTAGATTTTTTTTTAGAGCAGTGTTAAGTTGGCAGCACAACTGAACGAAAAGTATAAGGAATCCCCCACATCCTCCCTGCTCCTTCCCCCTCACCCCCGCCCTCATCGCCCTGTGTTAGTACATTTATTACAGTCAATGAACCAACATCATCGTAGTATCAACCAAGGGTCATAGTTTACATTAGGGCTCACTCTTTGTGGTGTATATCCTATGGGTTTCAACAAATGCATAATAACATATATCTATCATTATAATATTGTACAAATAGTTTCCCTGCCCTAAAAATCTAACACTCCACCTGTTCATCCCTCCCTTCCTATGAACCCCTTGCTGCCACTGATCTTTTTACTGTCTCTATAGTTTTGCCTTTTCCAGAATGCTATACAGTTGGAATCATACAATATGTAGCTTTTTCAGATTGGCATCTTTGGTTTAGCAATGAGCATTTAAGCTTCCTCCATGTCTTTTTGTGGTTTGATAGTGCACTTCTTTTTAGCACACAATAATATTCCATTGTCTGGATATACCATAGTTTATCCGTTCACTTATTGAAGGATATTTTTTGTTGCTAACCAAGTTTGGGCAATTACAAATAAAGCTTCTACAAACATTTGCATGCCGGTTTTTGTGTGGATGTACATTTCAACTCATCTGGATAAATACCAAGGAGCACAATTGCTGGATTGGATAGTAAGAGTAAGTTTAATTTTGTCAGAATCCCCCCAACTTTCAAAGTGGCTGTACCATTTTGCATTCCTACCAGCAATAAATGAGAATTCTGTTGCTTTACATTCTTGCCAGCATTTGGTGTTTAATACATTTTGAGTCAAATCTTTTGGGTTTTCTTATAAAATTATGTCATCTGGAAATGTAATTTTTTTT